>JAYMTH010003146.1:0-11325 GCA_036897465.1 Pelargonium australe | reverse complement strand
AAATAAATAAATAAATAAATAAATAAAAATTAACTGTTTTCTGCAAGTAAACCAAATGTTCCTTAAACCATGTGGTTTTACTCCGTATCACAATCTAAAAAGCTACTCAATTATCAAAATATGGGGACTAAACTAATACACTGATTATTGGGCAATAAATATTAGAAAAACATGTGATTATGGCTCTAAATTATAGTTATCCATGTTAAGTTGTGAGGAAATGGCAAGCAAAACACAAAAGAATGCTTGTTCTCATGAAATGAAATGCAATGAAACCATAAAAACCAGCAAAGTTGCATATTTGATGCATTGTAACTCAATAACACATGCCAGTCAATAATTGATTTGCCGGATTCGCAAGCCATACTGCATGTGATTCTCCAAATCATATTACAGCATTACGGCAAAGCCCTATCAGAAAACAAAAACAAAAAAAAGGGAGAAGGGAAAGAAAAAAAAATTAACCCAAGATTCCAAGTATTGACAAAAATTCAAAAGCATATAAAGAAATAAACCCGGGCATGCACGCGGATAGGTGGATTTAAGTCAGGAGGTAAGATAGATGGGTTACTAAACCCAAGTGGACCAACTTTGATATCATCTCAAACTTGACTTGAATCCAAAAACTTAAGTTAATAGGTAGAGGGCCTAACTCATATTTCAAGTGATAACTGACTTCAAATCCTTTCGATGTAGAATTCTTTAACATTACCCCTCACGTTGGCTGGATAAGAGATGGACCCGGACTTCACGTGGATAGGTGGACTTAAGTCGGAAGTATCACTTAACAATTTACTTATTTATTAACCTAAAAACCTTGTTTGCACAATGAATTAACTCTCTAAATAATTAATCTGTATTGAACATTCTAGTAAGTATTTGTCCTTGATCATCAAACCAATTAATGTATTTCTGTTTTCCAAGGGAATGTTCTGTAAGTTCCAAAAACAGTTTTACAACCCATGTGAAGGATATGCTATACATGCATAAAGAGTATGGAACATTTCTGATTTTCTAAGCAAAGACTAAAATAAATGTTATGTCAGAAACCAGGCATATTTCTTGAAATCTAATTTTCAAGTCTGATATAAGCTAGAAGATGCTTTCCAGAAAATTAAAGCTAACACAACTTTAAGAAAATGGTTCAAAGTCGTAAAGAGTACCTGCAGAAGATAGGTTCATCGGCTGTTTGATGGAAGTTGAAGCAAATTAAAGGTCAGAAGAATTTAGCCGTACTCCATGGCCTATTTCCATTATATGCCTCTTCTCACCTTGTTATCTCCATCTCTTATCTCTTTCCTTTCTCAAGAGTCAAAAATCAAAATCTGCCAAAGGAGAGAGCAAACAGTTTAGTTATAGTAGCCAGAGATGATGGGTAAGAGAAACTCATACATTCTGGTGACTTTTCTAATTGTTTTGATCTGCATGACAGTCACCATTGTTCAAGGTCAAAACAACAATGGAAATGGCAACACTGGCAACAACAATGGAAACAACAACGCTGGCAGCAGCAATGGGAACAAGAACGCTGGCAGCAACAATGGAAACAACAACGCTGGTAACAATAATGGAAATAACAACTCAGGCAGCAACAATGGGAATGCCAACACCGGCAACAACAATGGAAATAACAACTCTGGCAACAACAATGGGAATGCCAACACCGGCAACAACAATGGAAACAACAACTCTGGCAACAATAACGGGAATGCCAACACTGGCAACAACAACGGAAACAACAACTCTGGCAACAACAACGGGAACAACAACACCGGAAACAACAATGGAAACAACAACTCTGGCAACAACAACGGGAACGGCAACACTGGCAACAACAACGGAAACGGCAACACTGGCAACAACAACGGAAACGGCAACGCTGGTAATAACAACGGGAATGGCAACGCTAGCAATAGCAACGGGAATGGCAACTCTGGCTCTTCCAACGGGAATGGCAACTCTGGCTCTTCCAATGGAACTGGCAACACTGGCACTTCCAATGGAACTGGCAACAATGGCACCAACAACGGTAACAACAATACTGATAATAACAATGGAAATGGCAATAACGGCAGTGGCACAGGCAACAACAATGGCGCCAGTGATCCTGAAGCTACAAACTATGACATGTTGACGCCACTAGGAACAGGACGGGAACGAGCCTTTTGCAAATCAAAGGCTTGTCATTACAAGACCCTTGTTTGTCCAGCTGAGTGCCCAGAGAGGAAACCCAAGCAAAACAAGAAGAAGAAGGGATGTTTTATTAACTGTGGCGGCAAGTGTGAGGCCACTTGCAAGTGTAAGTCTACTTGCTCACTAATTTCTGCTGTTATCGCATTAATAGTTCCACTTCAATTTCTGTTATATTTTGATTTGAACCAGCTACCATCTAGAAAAGTTCGGTCCAGTAATATCTAATACACAAAATGCAAAATTCATATATAATTACAGAACCTACAACTTAAGAAGCATATAAGAGATTTAACCTTTCCTTTTGTTCTTACAATCTTAAACACTACTTTCCAAGGTCTTGCAGTAAATCATAATATGAGAATAACACCTACTAAAAGTACACTACTAGTTGTAAACCTACAAATAAATACTCATAATATGTTACTGGTAAAAGAATAGGGAACATTTTATTTTTACCTGAACTCATGTCCTTCACTCCTTTGATGTTGACAGTTAGGAAACCCAAGTGTGATGGATATGGTTCTCTCTGTTACGACCCACGGTTTGTTGGTGGTGACGGTGTGATGTTCTACTTCCATGGAGCAAAGGGAGGAAACTTTGCCATTGTCTCTGATGAGAACCTCCAGATCAATGCACACTTCATCGGAACTCGACCAGCAGGAAGGACTCGGGACTATACATGGGTCCAAGCACTTGCCATCATGTTTGATAGTCATAGCCTTGTTATTGCAGCAAACAAAGTCGCACACTGGGATGACAATGTGGATGCTCTTCTTGTGAGATGGGATGGTGAGGCAGTTGAGGTCCCCACTGACGGAGAAGCTGAATGGAGAACCAATGGCAAAACCAGAGAAGTGATAGTTGAAAGAACTGATGATGCTAACAGTGTAAGAGTATCAGTTGCTGGACTAGTAGAGATAAATGTGAAAGTCAGGCCAATTGGTAAAGAAGAAAATAAGGTTCACAACTATCAATTACCTGATGGCGATGCTTTTGCTCATCTGGAGACACAGTTCAAATTCTCGGGCCTGTCAGATCTTGTTGAAGGAGTGCTGGGCAAGACTTATAGGCCGGACTATGTAAGCTCTGTCAAGAGAGGAGTTCCCATGCCAATGATGGGTGGGGAGGACAAGTACCAAACTCCATCCCTCTATTCATCTCTCTGCAAACTATGCAGATTTCAAAGACAACCTGAGATTGCTTCCATTTAAGGAGGTCCTCAACACAACACTGATCATACAACTAGATATATTCACATTGCTCCATGTACACCTATATCTATTTTGGTCTCTAGCTTTATATTGTATTTGGATTCACTTAATAAATAAGGGCTCTGAAAGTTGCCCATAACAATAAATTTCTTAGATTTGTTGAATCCTGATATGAACTGTTCCTAATGCTTCATGCCAATATATATATGAGATAAATAGCCTTCATATTCACTGAGGAATAATAGTGGTTCATATACTTTGAAAGATGCTTGAGAACTGCGCTATTATAGAAAGACTTCTTTCTGTTAAATGCTTGTGCAGATAGCACATCTCATATTCCAGAACAGACACCATAAAATGTGATAAGAACACTCTTTAAAGATATCATCATCATTTTGCAGGTAAGAACGAATGCACAACGTTGCACAAGGAACTTTCTCTCGTTTTCTTTTTCTTTTTCTTTTTTGTATTGATAATTTATTTTAATCTTATACAAGCTTATTCATTTGTAAACCTACTTGGAGGGAGTGCTTTACTTGACCTCCTCACAAAATTATTGTCTCTATGTACAAGAGGCTTCGACGGCTAAATTCTTCGTTGTTCCTTTGCATGGGTTACCAAATGTGTTGATTGATACTCCAATGCTGCAACTATTTGATCCAAGACAAGCCTGTGGAAATCATCAAAGGTTAGTAAAGCATAAATAACCAATACAACTTTCTTTTAATAAAAAAAAAAATTGTACTATCATTACCTTCTGTACAATGGAAAGAGCCCTGGGACTGCTGCAATCGCTGTGGCTAAAACTCCCACAAGTCCCGCTCGGTGTTCCAAAACTGGCAAACTTGATTGAAGAAATGACCTGATCAGGAGATGGGCACTGCAGTGAGAGTGTAGGATCTAATTTCTTTCTAGCTTTTGAATCTGAATTCCACATATCTACAGGAACCGGGTGAGACTCGGATACAAGTGCGCACAAAGTTTCCATCTGCTTCGTAGCAAAAGATATCTTTGTAGGATCCCCGCCCATATCCTCAAACAATACAAGAGTGTTTCCACTTGGTTGCAACCAAGAACGGGGCACGTGGTACCTGCGAAGTCAGTGATATACTGATATCAGAATGAAGACTTCGTTAATCACTTCAAATTCTTTCACTTAAAGGTTATTATTACTTACAGTTCCTGAGATGGCTTCCCACAGTTCTTGAGACACTTGTTTGAATTATAAGATCCTCTGTAATTGCATGAGCTGGTGCAACCACTACTGGGAGCCACATTGGTTGGCCAATAACGACCAATACTTTGCCCATTGACCCACGCCTCGCCCTTCCCCATCCCCACAAAATTCATTGCAACTGGGTTACTACCAGCAGGGGCATCAAAGTTTGTCTGGACAAATAAGTATTGCTTCTAATTAGTATCTAAGGAATCCACTTCGTAGCAACCATTACGATTAAGTATAATCAATATTTTAGCTACATTGAAATTCACTTCAGATGAAAATGAGTAATATTTCAAGAAAATACGAGACATCAGGAGATGCAAATTTCAAAGAATTACATATTTTTAAAATCTCCCAAGAATCTACATTCATTGGATCAGAGAACCTATAAAAACATCTTTTCACAAAATCATATATATCAAAACCCAAACTGTACTTGTTTTGAATATCTGTTCTTACCAGAGTCCAAATATCTGAGTATTTTCAATATTACTATACAATATACATCAATGAAAGTGTTAATGGAGTAGGCACTCGCGCCATTAGCTCTATAACAACGATCCCATTAATATTTCAACCTATTATCATCATTCTCTTGTGCTTATCTTTTCCTATTTAATGACCCTCATTCTTAAACTAATGCCATCCTGTGAAGTTCTGTTAAAAAAATCTCAAACTTCATTAGTACTGGATATCTCTTCAGTTTCATTTCCAATATTCTGAATACTGAAGCATTTTTCAGGTTGCCTGCCCATTAATTCCTCAGAAATCAATGGTTTACATTTATATACCATAGTAAAACTTGATGAAATGTAATATACCTTTTGTTCCTTCTCGACACATTGGTAAGGTAAATATCATTTGCCATGGTGTAACAGAAATAATGATAAGAGTTTAAACTTTACCTTGTACCATATAAGGGGTTGGTTCTTGGGCAAGGTAGATTGTGAAGGCCACAGTGAAGAACTTCCACTTGGAAGACCTAAATCTTCACCCTTAAGTCCAATCTGCACTCACAATCACAGAGACAATAAAGCTAAATATTGCTATTTATTCCTGTAGGGTTAAATTGAGTTATACGTATGAAATCAACAGGCTAGTACTTATGTTTCCTTTTCTCAAGTTAGTAGGACTATGGGCTTTAAAGCAGTTGATCACCACCATTTTTTAGGAGCTTCTAAACACTAATAGTCTATATTCACAAACGGTGAGAAACACTGACCTGATACGTCCACTGCTGTGAAGAGAGATCATAATTAATGCCATTTTTTGAGCTTTGGAGCTTTACCGGACCAGTGATCCCCGCACCACTTTTATCAAAAAAGGCTCCATAATTCTGATAAAAATTTACAAAGTTGGCATGAGATTTTTTGTATTTGGTAATACTTTTAACTGCTAGACGCATCCTACATACGACTTATCCATCAATAGTAAAATTGCTGGGCTAGAAAATTATCCAGATATATTTTCATTCATAGACATATCCCATATGCAAATCTCAAGTAGAAAGGCCAAACCTGAAGTCCAACTGTCATACTCAGAAGATCGATTTTGTTCTTGCCAGGTATGAGTGTAATGGGAATCTGCATTGCAACCTTATTATTGTTGTAGTTGCCTTTTCCACTACCTACAAAAGCATTCATTATTGCACAATTATAAAAATAAATATTGTTGCAACTTGCAACAACTACAGTACAGTCTGTAATCTAGTATGGAACCCTTTTAAAATGTCGCCATACACATTTTACTAAAAGAAGGAAATCTGTAAAAGCAAATTAGGAAGTTTGACAACAAAGAACTTATACCAAATGGAGAGAACTTATACACAAGAGCTTTTACGGAACTTCTTTTACCAATAAAGCCCTATCTATTCTAATAAAATGATTCCATGTTTGCCAATTTGAGAAATAATACAAAGGACTAATGCAAATTTTTTAAATGTGTATGCACACAAGTTCCTCCATATATCAATTTTTACAGCATCATTATCTATCGTTTTACCTGCAAGCTTCTCATTAATAAAAGCATGAAGGGCATGACCAAGTGACTGCACATGCAAGACTGTTTGAGATCCATCATCAAGGAAAGCCTCATCACCTTTAATATTTATGCTGTAGAAATTAATGAGGAAATATGATCTTAAACATTGAACATCAGTACAATTGTCTGAGGAGAGAAATAGCTTGCTAAGAAAGCCAATGCGCAAAATATAGAGAACATGCCTTATTGAATACCAGAGGTAATCACTTTTATCTGCTGTAATATTAATTTGTTCAAATAACCCAACTTTTGTGATTGCGTCATCCTTTGAGATGCCCACTGGTTCTTTTATCCAACTCCAGTCTGAACCAAATACTTCTGAAGAATCAATGCCATCTTTCAAATATTGATGTGTGAAGCTTGGTACTATGGTCATAGAGTTAATCTGTCGTGAGAAAAAAAAAAAAAAAAAAAAACAATTATTCAATCAGTATTGAGAATTTACTCGTCTAACATTGACTGTCCTGCTCAATTCCTTATATATATGTTAATTTTTCTTCAACAGCGTGTAATAATGATATGATTGCTAAAATGTGGAAATCGCTTGTTAAATAATAGCAGTTCTAAACTGTATACTACGAGACAGGTCCTGATATCATAGTCTTCATATTGCTCTATCATGGCAAAAGTTTCATTTGCTTATACTTGCAGGAGTAAGACAAATACGCTTCTATGTTGCTATAGTTGTCATAGTCTTGTGAAATAACATAACGTATGTCAAGAACTGATGTTTCGCTGTATGATGAGAGTAGTTTTGATGTGAGAAAAAAGAAGGGGAAAAAAAAACTACATTTCTTGTTCACAATGAATGCAAGAGTAAGAGGGGCAAGGGGAAATGGTCTCAGAGCTACCCTGTGGAACTGACAGATGCAATACCAATTTAGTAAGGTTTGCTGGAACCTTGCAATGAAGAGAATCACAATTCTAATTGAATGGTTTACACAGTTTAGCATGTTATGGCAGAGACACCATGTTTAGTACAAAGCATATATAGACTAGACTTGGTCTGCATTTGTAATACATAAATATCCTGAACTATTGCATCAGCAGATAAACTTAGGAGATCCCCATCAGATACATATGGTAAACAAGTTAAGAAGAACCTTGGCAGTATTAAGCACTACAGTCTTGCAGTCAGGCAAGATGCTCACAGACCATGCTGGCAAGTGATAAGAATTACCACTGAAATTCACAGTTCTATCAGTAGTACCATCATTAGCAAGGAAAGCAGCACATAATCCGGACTTGGTTTTATAGACAGTTGCCTGAAATGTGAAATAATCCATACAAGTTAAAAGTTCATTCATTTTACAAAGCTAACAGTAAGGTCCACATGTTCTTTACAAATGAATATGGTGTTCGTAAACTATGGTAATGATTTGGACATATTTTAACCAACCAGGTAAGGTTTAAGTTCAATCCACTCCTCACTCTTGGATGAAGTGAAATACCCTAGGCTCATGCAATTCAGAAAGAATATCAAAGTAAATTTGAACAGTGTGGTTATCAAACAATTTAGCTAAAACTCCTATCCATATCCACAAGATGGGAACTAAGCGTTACACTTAATGAGAAGAAAGTGAATGAATATTACCTCAATGTTCGAACCAGGAGAACTATACGCTGGATCAGTGGCCACTAATGCTTCTTCACAAAGCTTTATGGCCTTGTGTAAGTCTTTAAGGTGACCCCATTTAGGTTGTCTAAGAAGTCCTGCAATATACGAGGAAATATGAGTATGTTGCAAGTACTTCGTGACACTCTTGCAGCACCATAGTGACTGCAAATATTAATTCAGATGTACAAGACTCTCAATTGCATTCCTTGCCCCCAAAAAAATTGCAAGGCTTGCATTTTCAACTGTGCATATGCAACCAATATAATAATTGACAGAATGCATACCATACTCATCTATTGGAGCATCATAATCATAACTTGTAGAAATAAATGGTCCCCCAGTAGTGCGTCCAAAGTTAGTTCCACCATGGTACTGTTCATGAGAAATTAAAACAAATTAAATTAGATTCAGCAGTTTATCTTCTAGGTTCGAGACTGAATTTAGCCCAAAATATAAGTCAAATACCAATGGATTATCACAGGTATTATTTGAAAGCATCATAATAAATCTAGACTCAGTTGCAGTACCATATAATAGTTTTGGAAAGTTCCACCTCTCTGGTAAAAGCGTGCCACAGAATATGCTATGTCTTCCACGGGCCTGTAGGGAACAGCCCCACCAAAGGCAAGAAACCTAGTATTTCGAACAATTAAAGAGTTGCCAGTGAAATTATTTGCAAATGAACACACATTTAATTATAATCAATTAGTTTGTAATTCAAGGAGCTCGTTCAAATTTTAAACCAAGAGTAGTTAGGATGAACAAGCCTGAAACCTTACCATCCAGTCCAATTCTCCGTCCACATTTTGGGTTTCTTTTTAGAATTTGGGGTGAATTGATCACAGTAAAATCCATTGCAAGTATTTATCTGTTAAAGCCCAAATAAAAGGTTTATATATTACAATGTTAAAAACAACTTTGTACGACCATATGCAACATGGTCAACATAATATGATAATAGTGCCAATTTTAAGACTTTGATAAACCAATAACAATGAGAGAAACTCACAATTGGATCAGGAGCATCTCCTTGTTGACACATAACCCAGGGCACCCCAGTATCCAAAGATGTAGCCATCTTCGCTGCCCAACTGATATAGGCTTTGGCAGCAGACCCATATGCTGCATCAACGTTTCCGTATTCATTTTCAATCTGGAGGAACAAAAAGTAAAGAGTAACATTATACTCCTGGAAAGGTGATACCAGAAGGTTATTCTAGGAATGTAGGAATCTTAACACAACGATTGAAGAACGCGCGCACATACAAAGTCACAAACCAGTAAAACACTAAAACCTAGCTCCAAACACCAAAAACTAATGGACTTAGAAAATCAACCTGGGATAAAATGATTGGACCACCCTGAGATGCATAAAGTTTTTCCTGCTTCATCATATCCACAATTTTGGTAGTAAACCGTTGCATTTCAGCCTAAATCAGCATATTACCAATAAATAAATATAGTGAGAAGCACCAACAATTGGCATTTGACAAACTGAAAGTACAAACAAGGACAACATCTAAATAAACCTTGAACGGAGCATTATCAGTCCGGAACTGAACTCCGGGTATAAAATGTAACCATAGAGGGAAACCACTGAAAAAAATGAACAGCTGCATAAGTATTGAGGTAGAAACAGAGTAGCAAGCATGACCAAATTTAAGGCATAACATTGCATACCCATAGTTCCACTCAGCACAAACATAAGGGCCAATCCGTAGATGAACATACAGCCCAGCTTCTACTACTATCTTCACAAATTTAACCAAATCCTTTCTTCCCTCAAAATCATACTGTAAATTCAGAAATGGCTCAAGTCAGTAAACAAGAAACAAAGACTTAATTCTGATTCTCACCATTTTTTAGAATGATAAAGAGTAACTATTGAAGACTACAATAAATTATCAGACAATAATATCACCCAGGCAAATTGAAAAATGGAAGACAGGGAAAGCAGAAACTGTGCAATTTTGAAATTTATGATCTCAAAATTACAAATTAATATAGTATTCAACTCAACCCAGCAAAAGTAGGATACAGACTATCTACCATCTTACCTTTTCGGTCTCATGTCCTTTGCTAATGGAATAAATAAATGAAAAGCTTCCAAATCAAGTTTCCCATTTTTCTCTTCTTTTCCTACTTTTTCTTGGCATCCAAACAATGCCTTGGACTAATGAAAAAACTAATAAAATAAAGAACAAAAAAAACATTTGAGCTAAAAAAAGGGAGATAATGGGGAACAAACCTGGTTTTGAACAGGTTCGTGTAAGTTCCAGAAAACATAAGTCTCGATTACATCTAAACCTCCGTCTTTCGATTTCTGAATAAGGTCCGGCCACATCTGCAATCACAATTTACCAATAAAAATACATTCAGTACTACAGTAACAGGTAGAGAGAGAAAAGGAGAATGTGAGCATTATAGAGAGAGAAACCTCCGGCGTGCTGCGAGGGTAATGAATGGAGCCGGAGACGAGAACTCTGCGCTTGCCGTCGATCACCAACGCTCTGCTGTCGTACGTCACATTGGCGCCAAACGACGCCGTCGCAAAGAACCCGAGCGCCAAACAAACAAAAACCAAAAACACCACAGACCCTCTCATGGCTTGCTTTTTTCTCCGAATTAGACAAATCGGAGCTCTGATTCTTGCACTTTTATTCTTCAATGGCTTCCTTGGAAGCAATGGTTTCTGATTCTGAAACAGTTTTCAACTTTTCGAAAACATTGCTTCGCTTCTGTTGAGTCCTTTTCTTGTGTAGAATGTGAAGGAAAGGGAAGAGAATCAAGAGAGGGATAAGCTATCCTGCGCCGGAGAGGACACGCCACCTCTTTGCTCAGACACTTCGTCCTCTTCGTCTTCACTGACACAGTGAGCTCGCTTTCCATTTACTCGTATTTATGGCTCCTTTTTTGTATCTTTCTATTTGGGATAAATGTTTTTTTAGTACCCAAATTTTGGTTCAATACCCAATTTAGTACCCAAACTTTTATTTTGACCAATGTGGTACCCAGACTTTTATCACGTACCCAATTTAGTA
>JAYMTH010003145.1:0-11326 GCA_036897465.1 Pelargonium australe | reverse complement strand
TCGGCTTTCTGAGCTTATGTCTGGTTAGGATGTTACGTTTTGTAACGTTTTTATGAATTTAATGAAAGCAGTCGCTTTTATCCAAAAAAAAAATATATAAGACAAACGAAACGCACCGTTTCTAATTGCGCTTGACACGACGTCGTCTCGTCTTTCAATTCCGAGAACTTCACAATTGCATTTACGCAATGTTTTGCAGACACTGTTCTCAGTTCTCAGTTACTTGTTCATGTTCCATCTCCTGCTCCTCTCTCTCTTCACTCCAAATCGAAAATGAACGGCGATCTAGGGTTTCTCTGAGATCTGAATCTCGTCTCCTTCGTCGCCGATTACCATGGGAGTAGTGATCGAGAGCTCCGTTTGGGAGCCAAGCCCTTCCCTGTTCGTCTTCATTTTGCTCTCGTGCGTCCTCTCGATCGTTCTCTATCCGTACTACTCCAAGAGCAGCTCCAACAAAGCCTCCGCTATTTTCGACCATGGAATCTCCTCGTCCTTCATCCGTTTCCAGAGAAACTTCCTACTGATCTACTCTCTTGCTTCAGGTCTCTATTTTTCTTCTGTTTGGCTTTCGAGAAAATGCTCAGTTTGTGTCTTGTACGTCTGTAAATTTTCTCGGAAACTACATTGCAATGAATCGGTAATCTGTATTTTGTTTCTGTTGTGTCTAACAGTGATGGAAGGACTGTGGTCGGTGTTCGGAGAGTTCGAAATGGTTCGCTACGGTGTGAGTAAGGACCAGATGTTGTCGTATCTTTGCGTTGGATATGCAGTTGCTCTACTTTTTAGTACTTTCTCAGGCATGCTTTCGGATGTACTGTGAGTTCTCATTTCTCTTATTGATTTTGGCATTGAACTTCCTAATTTTGTTTCCTTGGTAGAGTTAGGGACATGAAACTCTACCTGTTATGAACTCAGAATTTTGAATCGGTTACTGTATGCAAACATTTGGAGTTGGAATTGTTCAGGAAACTAGAAGGTACTAGTTGAAAATGTTAGTATCTGTTTTGTAGTCTTACAGAAAGATGATTTCAATCCAATTACAGCTTAGTTCTGTCAATTTTAATGATCAGGAACCTTTTGATGCAAGAATTCTGTTAAAATGAATTGAATTGTATCCCCAATGGGTTCCAAACAGATGCTTAAGCATTATGAGCGAGATCTCACTTCATTGTTAGCAAATGATATGTTTATGATGCCTTTTATTCTTTCATGGATCTTGTTAGGATTAAGAAGATTTTTGTTATTGTTTGTGATAATCATAATGTCCTCATTTTGTACTTTTTGTCAGATGTCAAACATACTAGAACCTAGGATTCAGAGTGAAGATGTCTTTTGTCTAGTACCGCACGATCCAGTTTGTAAATTACTAATAAGGTAGTCTTGCTCGGGGTGCTTTCCTTTACCATTACTGGATTTCGAGGAACTAAAGGCAGCACTCTGACTGGGCTTGAAGTGAGAAGATTAATTTGAATATTGTTAAGTGCGATGTTTGAGTTTTCCTGCTGCTGCAGGATAAAGAGGTATTGTGAGAAAGTTTTTAGCGTGTAAAATGCAGAGCTCCGTTGCTTATGTTTCTCATTTAACTGCAGTAAAGTGGAACTTCGTTTGTCATGGAACCAATAATATGGTTTAAATGTTAAATTTGGTTCCTGAATCTCTAGATACCATTCTGGATAAACTAATAGTGGGAATTGCATGTAAGCTCTGTTCTTTGCTCCTTGGATAAACCAAGTTGCACTCCTATCCATCATTAATTATCTGGCAATATATGATACTAAAACTTGTTGCATCTCTGGTTAGTTCTAATAAAATGAATATTCCTAAAAGAACTAAATATTGCATCTTAATGGTGTATTTTGCTGAGCTTTGTTTTGTATTTGGGCAAGCTTTGGTTCAATATTGCATCATCATATTATGCATTTGTCTTGTGCTTGCTGACATTCAATTTTATATCCTCATAGTGTGTATTTATTATATATCACTAGCATGCAGTATTTGTAACAAGTTTTTATTTCCTATCTTGTAGGGGTCACAAGAAATTTTGTTTGATCTTTTGCATCCTACATCTAATTGTTGGCATATGGAAGCAGCTGGGCGCACATCCTAGTGCCTGGGTAGCAAGTATCTGCTTGTCTCTTGCCTCTTCAATATTTTTGTTTAGTTTTGAGACATGGGTTGTAATTGAACATGAAAAGGTGTGTTTTAAGAAGCTTTATTTTATAATTTTGTATATCGCTTGGCCAAGGCTTTGAAGCCACGCAAGTTTTCTTGATCGGTCTATTTAGCTTTTCTGAAACCATGTCCTTCATACATTGCACCACAGGAGCATACAAAAATAGCTTCTAGCACTAACCATTTGATACACATGTTTTCTTTTTGCAGCAAGGGCACAGGCAAGATACATTGAGTGACACATTTTGGTTAATTGCTCTCTTTGAGGCTGGGTCCTTAATTGGAAGCCAGGTGCTTGCGAATTGGCTGCTTGTTGGTAATGTGGAGAAAAGCATAGCATCTCCTTCTGTTGCAGTTATGTTTTTGTCCTTGGTAGCCATCTTTTGTGTTACACGAGGATGGGCAGACACACCTCAAACATCATCATTTCGGGATTATAGGATGTCATTTTACATATACATTTTTGGTGGTAAGGTTTACTTGTTTCTTGTTGCTTTTATTTTTCTCCAGTTAAACAGCGTAAAGAGCTCAAGCACTTACAGTGTTAACGTTATGTCTTAAAATGTTTCGCTGTCTATGGGCTGACAGATAAAAGAATATTGTTGTTGGCATGGGCGCAAGCTAGTCTTCACCTTTCTATTGCAGTCTTCTGGATTCTATGGGCCCCGACATTGGTGGTATGGTCTTTTACTCTTATTTGTTACTGTGTAGAATTTGTGGTCTTTGGCAAATAGTTTCTAACAGTTTACCCTGCAACTGCATGTAGTGAACTAGTGAAAGTGGAACATCGCTTCATATTGCTTAAATATCTGTTTTCAGTTTTGAAGAGACATGCTTAATGTTGTTCAAAAGGCATGAACACAAATATCAAGAGAATTTCAAAAGTCTAAAACTCATATGTATTTTTTGTGGGTCAAGTTTATCCTTGTTCTTTCATTGTTGCCAAAAAAAAAAAAAAGAACTGTTGATCCCGAAAACAATAGAACTTTATTAAGAGAAGTTCAAACATCTAAAACTATATTCTTACAGAATTTTCGAATGTATTTTTTTCCTCCATATTTACCCTTGTCCGTTTATAAAATTGAGCCAAAAAATAAGAACTTGTCGAGTATGGATGATCCAGTAAACATTAGAACTTCTCCACCTTTATTCTCAATTTAAATAAATGAGAAATTTACTGTAATTCTAAAGTCATTCTTCTGATGTTTCCTTCGCCAGGTGTTTTGTGCTTCCCTTCATTTTTATCTGAGGGCAACTTTAAGGCAATTGAAATGTTGAGTCAAACAATTATAGAAAGGATATTTACTATGGTTTGGAGGGAATACTATTTACAAGTCATGATAACAAATATGGTTGGATTAACAATCAATAGATAAAGACACTAATAATAAACTAAAATGCTAATATTATTTTGATACCTGTGATTGTAGGCTGATGGCCGGGAAGTGCATCTGGGGTTGATATATCCATGTATTTTGGGTGCAAGAATGCTAGGGAGCACATTAGTTCCTTGGCTCATCAGTGGACCATTATCAGTTCGAACTGAGGATTACCTAGTTTATGCTTTCATTGTTCTGGGACTTGTCTTTTCTGTCATAGCTTATGACTATCAGGTACTCCTGTTTTACATTTTTCCAAAGAATGCGAAATGAATTTATACCTAGTTCCTGTGCCTTGTGTGCTGAAACTTAGGCTGTTCATTAATAATATGCAGGAAATTGGAGTTTTGTTGACACTATTCTGCTTATTCCATGCTTGTGCCGGTGTGGTTTTACCTTCACTAGCCCGATTGAGGACCATGTATGCCTAAAAAATGCTCTTCCTTTTTTCTTAGCAGGACTGTTTCTGACTTACATCAGCTGGATTTAACGTTGGTACTTCTGCTTTTAATTGTGTTCGCAGGTATGTACCAAATGAGTTGCGTGGAGGAATGATAAGCCTTTCTCTAGCTCCTGCAAATGCCACAATTTTGCTGCTTTTTACTCAAGTGAGTGTCTTTAAACCAAATAATTATGGCAGATAAAATAAAAAGTAGTGGGTTAATGATTAGCCTTCCTCGGTGCTGGTACCCTTGCTGATGTAAAAAATTAAAAAGATGGCGATTTTAAATTGTTTAGAGTGTGAATCGACTCAAATCAGCCCACTCAAATTGGGAATCAAAGATTCTGACAACCATATGGTGGTGTGTGTGGTGTACTATTGCCCAATTTCAATTTTCAAGAAATATATTTTAATAAGATATGGCAATATTCCCTCGTTAATTTAATCCTGTTGCACTCCCCGTATGCTGTACTTCACAAAAACACTCTGTATTGTAAATGACAAGTGAAACCTAGAAAATTCAGAGGTAATACTACGAGTGGATAAAGTTTGAGCTGTTGGTTTTGTTGAACATCATGTTTACCTCTGTTACGTTTGAATTCTCGTTTCTGGTTGTTAACATTGTCACTTTTATCTTCATGTTTACCCGACCTCCCCTGGGCAGCAAACAGCTTTACTGGTCCCATTGTTCAATAACAAGTAGCTCAAGTGCTCAAGCTCAACTGAGCAATACATATGCTCACTCTTTACACATTCATTCTGAGATGCTTTTACATATATTGACCTTTTTTGCTACCTTGCTTATCTTTTTCAGAGAGGGTACTACCAGAATATTGGGAATGCAGCAATGTTAGCCTCTGCTGCTCTTGCGCTGTTCATAGCAGCTGGTTGTATGTATATGCTGAAGCGGTTGGGGAAGCAACCATACCAAAACTGGCACAAATTGTGATTTCATTCCCCAGTTGTGTTCATCAATGAATTGGAGTCTCATTTCACGAGGATTTTGGGATGTGCAAGGTAAGAAGTGAATTTCAACTAACAGCATCCCATTAGACACTAGTGGGTGGGGGCAAAGAAAGAGAGGAAGAGGTTAACAAACCGGACATTATCTTTTGAGTAGAAAATATGAGTTTACTGACAGACTTGGGACCCAAACTTACACGAAACAGGCTTATTGTCTCTTATTCTGGGATTCCGAGTTTTAACTTTAAAGCCACCAGATAGAGAATTACAGGCAGGAGCAAATACTTATCCCCAGTATTTTGGCCAAGAGAGAGATTCCACTCGGACGTTATAATTACTGGGCAAGCATGTCATTTTGAAGCCGATGCACTCCAATTCCAGACATGGAATATGTAAATACCTGAATTTGACTGTTCTCATGTAGTGTATTTGTTTTCAAAAGTAAGCCTTATAACATGTCAGAAATCTTATACCCAATTGATGTACAATGCTTGGATTTGCATAATGATGCTCAGAGACGTACATGTACTGTTTTTTTGGTTCTACCGTTTCGCAAGTCGGAATTTGGAATTTGGGCTTTTAATGGACTTGAGCCCAGGAGACATTTTTTTGGTACTAGCCCCATTTATAGTTGGGCTGAATGCCCCAATTATAAGGTCTCTTCAAAATCGCAAGCCCAATGTATATTTGGGCCTGGGCCTATTATGTACTCGGCTTAATGCCATCATAATAAGCCACGTTGGGCTCTTAATGGAGTTTAGGCCCATGAGAAATATACAATTGGGCCTGGGCCCATTAGTTATTGGGCTTGATGGCCGAATCATAAGCCAATTTAGACTCATGATAGAGTTTAGGCCCAGGAAAAATAATTAATTGGGCCTAGGACCATTTATAATTGGGCTTAATACCCGTTCATAAGCCTAATTGGGCTCTTGATGGAGTTTAGGCCCATGCGGAATTTAAACTTTTGGGCCTGGGCCCACTAATATTTGGGCTTGATGCCCGAATCATAAGCCAATTTAGACTCATGATAGTTTAGGCCCAGGCGAAATAACTAATTGGGCCTTGGCCCATTATAAATTGGGCTTGATGCCCGAATCGTAAGCCAATTTGGACTCATGATAGAGTTTAGGCCCAGGCGAAATAACGTATTGGGCCTAGGTCCAATTATAATTGGGCTTAATGTACCATTTATATGCCAAATTGAGCTTTTGATAGACAAAGGCCCAGTAAAAATAAATATTTGGGCCTAGGCCTACTATTAATTGGGCTTAACGCCTCAATCATAAGTCTATTCATAATCGTAAGCCCAATGAATTTTTGGGCCTAGACCCATTTATAATCATAAGCCCAACTGTTATGGTTGGTAATCTGCAACAAGCACTAATCCATTGCGGGAATCTCTTGTATACTTTTTTTTTTTTTTTTTTAATTAAAGAATCTCTTGTATACTTATTTATATATATGTATATATTGAGAAATTCCAAAATTTCTTATAGGATAACCTGAGTTTGAAACAAAAAAAAATATATAAATTACAATCACAAATTACACTTCCACTACCAGTTCTCAAGTTCTTGATCTCTTATCCACTTGGTAGCAACCCATTTCTCTCCTTTGATCACAGGACAGCTTCCATGAAGCGATAACTGCCCACACATTCGAACAACAAAATTTAATGAACCTCAGGTTTAACATGAAAATCAATGAACGAGCCTTGTTAGACTGTATTGTATACAAGTAGGTGATGTCGATAAAACCGAAATGTGATAGCTTAGACAATAGAGGTTAATCACATATTCTCAAGCAAAATAGTGTCTTGTTTCTCTAAAACAATATTGTCCTAAAATCAATCAGATTTCCGTTTTAGAAAGGATGGCTATCATGAGTTACCAATGATACCCCAAGAATAAGTTACTTAGAACTCCTTTGAGTCATCAAACTCTCTATCTTAGGAATGACAAACAATTGGGGGAAATCCTAGCCAAGTAAAAATATGAACTCAACAAAAGTAAAATGGTTTCGGCTTGAACACTCACCAGATCAATTGTATTGTTAGGATACAAAGAATAGAATAGAAGTCCATCCCCTTGGCGTGGCTTCACTTTAAAACCAATGCATTTCCGGAAATCATAGTGTGAATCCAAGTTTAAACCATTCTGCAGACAGTAGTGTGTGGTAAATGCCTAAATTTAAGAATAGATGCTTACAGCTTACCAATCAAACCAAGAAACAGAAAAGGAGAGGTTTCAGTCCTACCTCAAAGGGGAAAACGGTTTCGCCGCCTTCTTCAACATCGGTTAAATATAACAAAAAAGAAGCAACCTGTAGAAAACAAAAATTATGTTACCATAGTATATCATTGATTAATGAAAAATAAACCTTAGTACTTAAATCACCACAGAGAGAAACATTAAACTAATGGATAGGTTACAGAGCAACTATAAACTTCTATGCTAGCAAATTTGCTGAGCAATTAGCTATTAGCTATTAGAAACAGCATAAAAGAGAGAGGTTACTTTTCCAAAAATATACAGTAGGGATAATAACGAAAACTAATGGAAGATTCCAAGATGGTATCTATACCCTTATTTAGCTAGAAGATGGTATTAATCAAGTATCTGTTTCATATACATATGGGCATGCATGCACTTGTCAGCATAACCATATACTCCCTCCATCTCAAAATAAATGTACACTTTTTTTAAGAAGTTAGTAGCGCATGAATTACCGACATTATCCTTAATATAAGTGAGTTAGAATACCTTGGTTTGTTATAACAAGAGAGCAATGGTGTGTAATGGGAAAAAACCAATCCTAACTAACCAATCCGTAATCTCTCTAAAAGTAGAAGAGTGGACAATTATTTTGGGACAGAGGGAATAAGACACAAAAACAAAATGTGAACACATGTTTTGGGAGTTACCCGTTGGCTCTTTTGTGGACCATATTCAGAAGCATGGAAGGCATCATAATGAGAATTATACTTCTGCCCAATCTCATAGCGCAAAACGTTGAACTCCTGAAACATGGTGAAAGTGCCTGACAAGTTTAGAATTGCTTTGAAATAAAAGGTTAACTGTCCAAGATTAACTTGTGACATCAGGCAGTAAGGAAATCATTGCCTAATTGAAAGACCAAAAAGAAATATCAAACTCTTCTGATTTGGCCCTCCCAATGCTAATAGTTTACATCTGACCCAGAATCATTATGGGTGTGAGTGTTGATAGAGAGGAAGAGAGAATGATACCTCTCCATTGGTCCTGGGAAGCATTGTAGCCCTTGCAATTTTTTCTTCAATGGCATCCAAAATCCCAGTTTTATCATCATATGCACCAATAAACATACCAGAACTGAAAGGAAAGTGAAAAGAAAAAAGAAAGAAAGATGAAAATAAGATAATCAGTAGAAACTACAATAACTTGCATGATTCTAGTAGGGATTCTCATTTAGAGTTTAAAATCAATGTTTGAGAGGAACACCAGAAACTAATATGATCCCGTGTCGGCCACTGCTATCATGTTTCCCGATTGTATGCACAGACACCAATTAAATCCATGTTGTTTTATATCCAATAAGCACACAAGAACAAACATTACCTTGTTCTAATGCCCTTTGTGTTCTCTGGTGTTTCTCCCTCTCGTAATGCTAATGTTGATGGTGTAAGGCTGGGCTTGGCCATGTTTACTATGCCTTGACATTGTTCAGCAGTGGCAAAATTAGGGAAATATAGAGCGCGTGGTTGCCAGCTCAAAACCTGCATAGAAAGTTTAGGGAAAAAATGAGTGGTTATAAAGAAAAGCAAACTATATCATATGTTAATCCAACAAGCTCTATAGTGATCAATTAAAGCGTCCAACTACATTCATTATTAAATTGGAGAAGTAATGAGCAAAAACCTATTTTAAGATGGTTACTACAAGCAAAAACGACCTGAATCATAGTCCTATAAGACTTATAATCAAAGGTTTGGGGTGCTCATTGAAGCAACTCCTAGGATAAATTTTCTACTAGCAGTTGTCAAAAGCCTAAGATTCAACAAAAATCTTGCCATTAGCCAAAGCTGAGATGGAGCAATTGTTGCGAAAATTCTGTAAGTTTAGGATATAACTGTCAAGAATAGCTAGCATTGATGAGGAGAGACTTCAGGAAAGCTAAAGAAAGTTTGAGCTTCACACTAAATTACACTAATGTCAACCACCTCAACTGCCCAGTAGCTAATGATTACGAAATCTATATCAACTATAAGTTTGAAATATTACATGAGTCACTTGTAAGTTTAATGCACTACCGGACACAATGACTTAGTTGAACTTGACATTAATCTAGACCTTAAACACAGAGAAAAAAAAGAGACAAACACATTAATCTAGACTTTGTACCAGATCATAAACACAGAGAATCATCACTTCAACACTTTTCATACTCTCTTTTTCTTCTGAACAAGGAACTAACACTTGAACTTACTAGTAACTCCTAAGTATTCACCTAAAGAAGAAAAACCCTGAAAAGGATAATCTCTATAATTAAACCAATTTTTTTTAAGAATCTACATTATTTAGTCAATAATGCTTATCATTACAACTTGAAAATGATAATTTCCGGCTAATTCTCTTAAAATCAACATTGTCATTGAGAACATGATCTTATATTTCCAAACACATCTTCTTCAACTCAAAAAGAGAGCAAAAACACAGAACATTGAAGCACCTGAAACGGAATTGAAGTAATAGAGTCATCACCAGTGGCTCCGGAGGCTACCAATCGTAACTGAACCTCCTCATCAGCAGATTCAAGCTGCCTCGACCTCGGCCTAGACACATACTGCCAAGCGCAAACAAACAAACGATCAGAACAAACAAACACGCTCGCAAACGCCGCTCAAAACCACAAACAAACAAACAAAACAAAATCGAACAAAACTTAAATTCGAAAGCCAAAAAGAAGAAACAGCACAGAGATCAACCTCAGAAAGCAGAGTGGAGCAGTATAGTCCGGCGAGGAAGAAGCAGCAGCAAGCGACGAAGACCTCCGGCAACCCTAGCTTCGCATTGACGCTCCATCTTCCTCTTCCTCTGCTGCTTTTCATTCCTAGTTTTCTAGAATCTTCCGATTGCAGAATCAGAGACCAGACCTCGCTCAGGAACTGTAGTTCGGTTTCGAGTTGTATAAATATCTGAGCTCGCTGGTATTGCAAGGATCTGCCAGGAAGCGCAATGAATTGAATGTAGAAGATTTGGTGAGCAGAGTTGGGTTTTGGCAATTACGGAAACAAAACCATACTGGATTTTGGTGGGTAATTAATGGAGCAACAGAATATTCAATTGAAGCGGAAAAGAGAAAAAGTTGTGGGGTTTTCGGTCCGTACAGACCACGCGGACCCCGCAAAACGCGCCTACTGGAGGACTTTGGGCATAAAAGAGATGGAGTTGGGGAGTGTGATTGGAAAAGCACTGATTCACTTGTAAATTCGACCGTAAATTCAAGGTTTGAATTTAGAATTCACACTTTCGTGTTAGCATTGTGCTTAATGTTAATGTACGTTATATGAACAAATATAATATGACCGTTCGCATCAACGCGAATTAATAAAATAAAGCATAATATATCGTATTTTATAAAACGAGATGAACATGTTTGACAAGAAATTTTTCATTACATTTTAACATGATATAGTTCATAACGATTACATATTATAGATTTAACTTGTTTAATATGACTACGTTAACTAACATACAAAAATATATATATATAATTGATCAAATTAGCTAGAGTTTTTATAACAACTAATTAAAAATTATTAAAATTAGTTAAGCCAAGGGTTTGAAGTCTGATTAGAGGTGAATAGAGTTTTGCGATTCACGGAAAGTTGTCTCCTCCGCACAACTATAAATCCCATCACTAAACTCCATTAAGGTACGTGCACATTTATTTTGCTAATTTAGGAGGTCTCTCTAGAATATCTTCTTCAATCATATGACTTGACCAACAAAAGTGAAGCAGGGTCACTGATACTGATCTAATGTGGCTCTGCATGGTCATCATCCTCCACGTAATCATATCAAAAGCTCGCTAAATATAATGGCTTGAGTTTCTCATACTAAAAGTTCAACCTTAATCACTAAGGGTGGCGCAATTGGTTAATCCAACTATGTGAGTGGGAGGTGATCTTACGATCAATTCCCACTCTACACGTCCTTGGTGGTGGTGTAAGAGACCACTTTGATGCGGTAAGGTGCCAAAAAAACTCTAGGCTAGGGTTGAGAGAAATAGTCTCTTTCCTGAACACTATTAGTTACTTGTATATATACACCTTTAGGCCGTCGCTTAAAAAAAAAAAAAAAAAAAAGAGTAACACTGTTAAGAGTGG
>JAYMTH010003144.1:0-11328 GCA_036897465.1 Pelargonium australe | reverse complement strand
TCTATAGACATTTTACCTCTATAGACGTTGAGTAGACTTACCAAACAAGGCCTTAGTCTGTGACAGCTTGTGATTAAGATAATGACTTCACACAACAAATCTTGATTCTTGATTGAAAATACAACTTTGAATTTGATTTGTGTGATTTATGTTATCTTTTAGCTTGTACTGATGCTTCTCAAGAAACTATAGTAAAACACTTTCAAAATCTGTTAACAAACAGAGAGATGGTTTGGAAAGTTTGTCTCCTGTTGTTTTTATGAATTTGTTCATTGCTCTTCTAATGATATGTCATTTTAGAAATATTCATATTTTGGATTTCTCAAACCAAACAATATTTTAGGAAAATGAATGAATAAACACTAAAATACGAGTATGTTGAAAACATAACCTCTCTCAATCTAATTTATTTGAGATGAGATTGCTCAAATAAATGTCTTTCAAATTGATTAGTAATGAATTATCAAATTTCGATCAAAGATGATGTAAAATGAGATTAATGGATAATTGATTCTGCGAGAAGTAACTTTTTACTCTTTTTCCACAACTATGCGCCATTATTGATAATCCAATTTCTTGTATTTTTCAGAATAACAAACTGTGTCGCGTATGATTCGCCGTATGTCCTATCTTCCTCTTGATTGTCTAATAAGAATATCGTTTGCCTATAATAAAAAAAAATGCATAACCAAGACATGTTGGGACAAGCGGTTGATGCGCTTTAGATTGCCTTTGAGGTCTCATGTTCGAGTCTGTTTGCCGACAGTAAGAAATGAGATTTATGGGTTTAAGGAGAACTAACAACTAGCAGGGTGATAGCCCCATTAAGGGATAGCTTGTTAGACCTCATGCTTTTTGACGAAATTTCTTAATTTTAAAAGAAATCAAATGTTTATATTTTCCGGTCTAAATCATGAGGTTTCTGAGCGAGTCCGCAAACTCGTTGTTGACACATTTAAGTTGTTTTACCACTTCAAAACTAATCCTTATTCGAATGTAAATCACAGTTAAAACTCATCGCTCTAATGTTTATTTTTGTACTAAGCACAATATAATATTTTTAAACAATTTAATTTAGGTTTGTGAACAAAAGTTGTCTCATCATTTTATGTCAAAAAGAGTAACTATACACTATGTATATTTTCTTCCATATATTTCATTAATTTATTTAATCTTACTCTCATTTTATATTTATTTATTATGATATATATACATATTTTTGAAGGGTCGTGTATTAATACACACCAGGACCCAGCCCAACTCGCTTGGTTCTTCTTTAGCTCTCTTCTTCTTCTATTTTCCTTCTTCGATCTGAAAAAAACATCACTGCAAAATCTATAGCTTCGTGCGCACGCAGATCCATCTCCTCTAATCACTATCAACGCATCTCTTGGTTTCGATCCATTCCTCTATCGATTCTGTTTTCTCCATAAAGCCGCGAGCTTTTTCCTGATTTTATTCTCTCTAGGGTTTGGTCGAACACGTTTGGACCTATATTTTTTATCAGGCAAGTCATTCCCCTTTCGAATTTCGTCTCATCTGTGTTGCTTTCTCATCGTTTTGTGCTCGTTTGGTTCCCGAGAATCTGAAGGGGAAAGAGAGGCAAATTAAGATATTTAATTAACTGGAAAAAAGAAACAGAGCTTTAGCAATTTTACCACTTTGAATTTATGCATAAATAAGTTATTAGGTCTCTGTTGGGCTGAATGATCTCTTGGTTGAATGATTTGTGGTGTGTGCTTAATTTGTTGCCGTTGTGTTGAGAGTGAAGCTATGGTATTTTATTCTTGTTTTTAACGTTTTTATTGTTGTTGTTGCTTGATTGTTATCTCAATTGGGTTTCATGTTTTGTCTTTATGCCACTGTTTAGTGGCGGCAGTTTGGAAGCACCTTATGGTTTGGTTATGTGATTGACAGTGGAAGGAGTGTTTTATAGGCGATCAAATACAAATCTGTCCGTGGATTAGCTTATATAGTTGGGGAATACATTTTAGTTTTCTTTTGTTAGAGACGTAGTTCATTACAGAATCTAAGTTTAATAAAATGAGCAGAAGAATAATCTGTAAGTAGCAGGGTTTGGGGGTTCTGTGGGAGACACTGTTTGAGTAAGAATGCAGCCCAAATTTCATTCTTTACGAGTTTGTCTTTAGATTTAGAGTATGAAGGATGAAGTAAAGTTTTTTTTTTTCTTTTGACACTGGGTTTTGTTGTGGTTGAAAAAGTTGTACATGGATATTGTAAGAAGTATGCCTTATGTGGTTTAAAGTATAAAGGACGCAGAATGCATTATAATGAAATGGGTATTGCTGGAGTTCTAATACTAAAATGGATGATTACTAAGAGGCAAAATGATTAAGATGGTTGGGATATTTGTAACTATATCTGTGTGATAATGCTTAGCAAGGGGAAGCTACAATATTGTGTCTGTGGAGGGGTACAATATACACTTAAGAGTGATGAAGTGGAGAGCACATCCCATGAAACTTTTGTGAAAACTTATAGTAATGTATTTCTGTGGTGTCTGCATTGATCATCTAGTTTGTAGTTTTTCATATTAGGGCAGAACATACTGAACGTATGCACAAAAGTTACTGAAAAAGTTATGCTGGAGATGTTGGAGAAACTAACATACAGAATTTATAAACCCCCTTTCTTTTGAGAGAAATTTATTTGTCTACAATGAAATTATACTGTAGCTTAGATGCTAGAAATGGCTGATATGAGCCAGATTGATGCTGGTGGAATGGTTTGGCAAGAGATTTTAAATTTGCTTATAAAACTTTCCCCTTTTTTTTGTTATTGAGATATCTCCTCTTTTTTATATTCTCATCTTGTATGCTCCATGCACAAATCATAGTTCCACCCAACTGGTGTTTACATATGTAGAGACTGTAAACCATTCATTCACAAATTACAAAAGCTTATGTTACGTGTTTGCCCAACAGTTTATTGTGTTTGTTAACATTAGATCTTGTTAATTATCACTGCTTTTGGATTGAATGAACTGTGATATGTATTACTAATTATCTTCTAATCTGTTGCTAAAAAAAATTATATTTTTGTCTGAATCTTTATTGATTTAAAGATTGAAGGGTTTGATGATGTTTATATGTATAAAAAAGGTAGTATTGTAGTAAGATGGATAGATATATTCATGGCTAATCCAAGTTGCTCTAATTTAATAGATCTGTTGTTGAATAGAAGAATAATAATTGCATTTCACATGGATTATTCTGTATTTCTTCGATATAATTTCTCATTATCTATTTTCAGCTATTGGCATATGTCACATTTGATGATTGTTGCCTTCTTGTTACCGCAGCTGAGTTAAAATTGTGTGAATGATCTTGAAACTGCTATTGAATCATGACATCAAGTATGCTGACAGGAGAGCGAAGGTACAGTACCATATTCCCCCATTTAAGTCTACATACTATCTTTAATGTTATGTAACCAGGATTTAGTGTCATGACAAATTGAAAATTTGAAGTAAGAACTATACTATAGTCATGAAATTCTTTATTATATCTTGTCCAGTTTTCCCTATTTGCTATATAGTCACTGTTTTGGACTTAAGTGTGATTAGCATAGGCTGTTGAGAGATTAAAGTATTAAACACCAAATACTGCCGTCAGCATAGACTATTTTAATTGCCAGAGTAGACATTAATGCTATGTTAGGAGAAAACCATTGGAACTTGAGTGCTTTTCTGAGCAATTTTATGGTTTAGTTAAATATGACCACACAATTTTGTTGATGTAATCATCTCTGTGCTTTTTCTTGTGAGGCAGATGTACTAACCTATGAGTCTATGACAATGATAATATGTCTTCTTTTATATAAAAAAAATTGATATTTTCTTGTTGTACCGTTCCTAAAAGTGTTTCTGCATATTTTCCTCTCTCTCTCCACACACACACACACACACACATACATGTTGATAACTTAAGTAATTACTTTCCATTGTATATATAGCTTCTGTGTTGTTGGACAGTACTTGAGTAGTTTGCTTTCCTGCATATGATTTTTATTTGTGTGACACGTGTTTTGTGTTGATAACTTTTCTACTTAGCACACCTTTTATTCAGGAATAAAAAGTGCAACAGAAGTTTATGAGGTTAACTAAGGTGTGTATATATATATATATATAATTTTTTTATTTTGTAGATGGGCTTCTTCTGGCAGGAGAGGTGGCATGACTGTTATAGGGAAAGTTGTTGTTCCAAAACCTATTAATTTACCTAGCCAAAGGTATTTGCTTTTCTGCTGCATAAGTTCTAGGGCAACTTTACTTAGGTGCTTGTTTGTCTTCTGAGATTTCATGTTTTGTCTCTACTGTTTCAAGGTTAGAAAACCATGGTCTGGATCCAAATGTGGAAATTGTTCCCAAGTAAGATGTCCATCTTCTCTTTACACTGTATTCCTGTTTCTATTGTACTAATGTGAACTTCTTATTTTGCTATTGTTTTATCTCCTAATTTTCATTGCTTATATATTTCTTGAATTGATCTTCAAAATTACTTTTGACACATGTTAGGGGTACCTTGAGTTGGGGCAGCAAATCATCATCTAATGCATCAAACCCATGGGGTTCATCTACTCTGTCTCCAAATACTGATGGTGGTGGTGGTTCACCAAGCCGTCTCAGTGGTCGTCCTTCATCTGGTGGAAGCGGCACTCGGCCATCAACTGCGGGTAGCGATAGAGCATATGAACCTACCAATAATGCCTGGGGACAGAGTTCTAGGCCATCATCAGCTTCTGGTTTAGTAACATCAAATCAAACAACACTGACATCTCTGCGTCCGCGCAGTGCAGAAACAAGACCTGGTAGTTCACACTTATCCCGGTTTGCTGAATCTGTGTCCGAAAATTCTGGGGCATGGGGTGCCGCCGGGACGGCAGAAAAATTGGTACGTACGTATTATAATTTCTCAAAGAAATAAGATAAAATAAACAAAGAAGGTTACTTTTATCTTTACTTAAGGATGTGCTGTACCTTTTTTAGTTATGTTTTATCATGTGTAAAAATATTGCAATTTTAGTTTCTTTTGACTGGCTGAATTCAGTGAAACTTTGATTATTATTTACTCAAGTTGGTATCACTAATACATCTCTAGTCATGTACCTTGTCTGTTTTCTGCTGAAGTTCCTTGTTGCTTTTTCAAGGCTATATCCTATATTATGGATGCATTTCATGTGTGATTGCTCTCCCAACAACTGCTGTGTTAGGTTAGGCTAGGCAATTCCAACTTGGTCCAAGCTATATTGTGCCCATTATAACCTGCTTGGATCTTTTTCTGAGTTTTTCTTTGCCGAATTTTAGTCTCACGACTTGTTTTCGTTATTCAACGTTATGTATGCAGGGAGTGACATCTACCAAAGGTGATGGATTTTCTCTGGCTACTGGAGATTTCCCCACACTTGGTTCAGAAAAAGACAATTCTGAAAAGAACATCGACTCCCAAGGTTCCATGCTTTCATATGTGCTTTTACCTAAATTGCTGTATATCTGTTATGGAGCTGAAAATTACTGTGGGCAATACTTGTAAAAATCAGCTGTATATTTTTTTATTTCTGGTGTTAAGAAGACCTTTTCTTGCTTTTTGTCTTCAATTCTCAGTCTGTAGTTTTGCTTCTTTAATATGTGCAGTACAGCATCATATATACCTTTGCCCCTACTGAAATATTTGTACTTTTGTCTTCTGTTTTTTCTTATCGACTTCTGATAATAAGGAGCATTGAATAATTTGCTAGAAACAACATTTTATTGTTATTAATATTGTTTATAGTAGCATCATGTTATGCTGGATGTCACATGTATTTATAAATTTATTTATGTTTTAGAGCATTTGAAAAATATTGTAAATTCTATATTAGCAGTCTTTTTTTCTATAGCTTATATTGATGTGCTTTATTTTATTCTATTTGTTTTGTGTGCCTTTTTTTTTTTTGTTTGTGAAGAATGTGTGGCCTTTCAAATGCATTAGGACATAATATGAGGATTCTCTATGGCTAATTAAGCGGATCAACTTTTTCTAAAAACAATTCTTATTGACTGTTTAATGACAGACCACGAGTCCCATGACCGTCCTGGTTCATCTTCTGGTAGAGTTGCGCCTGCAAAAGAGAAGAATGCCACTTTTGTAGATGGTTCATGTATGTGCATTCAACAGTGTTTTAGCAGGATTCTGCAATTGTTTTTCGTCGATGCGAGTGGTAAATGTATTTTTTCTCATTTCAGGCGAATCTTCTGTAGATGCAAATGTGAAAAACAGCACTGCAAATTCTTGGAGAAGGGAGAATCCTGCATATGGAGAAGAAGCAGTAAGGCCCAATGTGGAGAAGTGGCATGGTGATCCCAATCCATACCCAAATGCTAATATTCGCCCTCAGCATTACGAGGCATGGCGAGGCCCCCCAGTTAATAATCCACCTCCACCAGGTGGTGTTTGGTATAGAGGACCTCCAGGAGCTCCTCCATTTGGAAATCCAGTTCCTCCTTGTGGATTTCCTATGGAGCCGTTTCCTTATTTTCATCCTCAGATGCCTGGTGCTTCCCTTCCAAACCCACAGTCAGTTTCCCCACCAGGTTCTGGACCAAGAGGACACCATCCGAAGAATGGAGACATGTATAGACCCCATATGCCTGATGCTTACATACGTCCAGGTATGCCAATAAGGCCTGGTTTTTACCCTGGTCCAGTAGCCTATGATGGGTATTATGGTCCTCCTATGGGCTACTGCAATTCCAATGAACGAGATATTCCATTTATGGGAATGGCAGCTGGTCCTGCTGTCTATAATAGGTACTCTGGTCCAAATGGTCCAGATCCTGGTAATTCCCATTCTAGATCTGGTGGATATGGACCTAGTGGCAAAGCACTTCCTGAACATGAAGATTCTGGTCATCCTCATGATACACGAGGACCATATAAAGTTCTTCTAAAGCACCACAATGGTTTGGAAGAAAGAGATGATCAGAAGTGGGAGGGTAATCTCGCAACAAATGCCACTTCTAAGGAAAAGAGTGACCAACCAAGAAAATTGCAAGAGAATGAATGGGGAGCAGATCACAAGGATGAAGGGATGAATCCAAGAAGAACAGCTGGTGGTGAAGAATCTTCTTATCAGACTTCTGACCGTAGAGGAGGCCGTTCATCTGTGCGTAACAAAGTAAACTCGCCTGAGAGTATGGGGAATAGGAAGGTCGTTGATGACATTTCAGTTAAGAAATCAGAACATGTGGTGCCCTCTTTTCCCAAATCTCAACAGACAAACCTAGCTGCCCCAAAAGATTCTAGCCTGATTCAGAAAATAGAGGGTCTAAATGCAAAAGCCCGGGATGCACGACATGATGTTTCATCTGTTTCCAATAGAGATGGGCATGGCAATAAAATTCAAGTTGTTAAGGTTAACCATTCTGCTAATGAAGTTGGTAGTGGTTCTGTATGTCATGAGAAAAGTCATTCCAGTCGAGTGTCCACTCCTCCATCCCGTGAGGGGGTTTTATCTACCGTGGATCGGCATCTCGAATCTGTTAATGCTGATGGAGTAGCCATCTCCAGGTTTGTTTCAAATCTTCAATTTATTGTTCTTGTTAGGTAGTCAAATATGGGGAATACTGATATTCAGATCCGTAGGAGATCTCATGGCATGCAAGGTAAAGCTGATCATCGCGGTAAAGGAAGAAGCAATACCCAAGAAGGCGATGGGTGGCGGAAGAGATCCCCAGTTTTAGCTTCTCCAAACATGATTTCAGCTGCACAGAGCGGAACTTCTTCAGTTGTCAGTGTGCAAGGTCATCATACATCTACCGAGGCTTTTGAGAACTCTGAGGCATATCATCAAATGAAGGATGAGAAGGAAGCAGGAGTGCTCATGTTTGATCCAAATGATCCCCAGGTACAAGCAATGTGCTATTCTTTTCTTTGCAGAATTGTTATATTGTTTGCGCGTGCATGTTTGAAGTTTTACATTTTATTCTTTTGAATTTGTTCATCAGCGTGCTAAGATGAAAGAGCTAGCCCAACAACGTCTTAAGCAACGGCAGAAAGAAGAGGAAGAACGGATAAGTAGGCAGAAGGCTAATGCTCGTGCTAAATTGGAAGAGTTGAACAGGCGTACACAAACAGTGGAAGGTTCGGGTTACAAGAGTGGTCCTAACCAGAATGGCAAAGAAGAACCTCAAGTGTTTGCTGAGTCGATGACAGCTACTGGCAAACTTGAAGGACTGAGTTTGACTTCCCACCTGAATTTCCCTGCTCAAATAAGTGAGATCAGCGTAGGTAGCATTGAGATATTAACACTTTCTTCAAGTGAACCAGCTCTCGAGATGCCGGGGTGTGCCCCCAAGCAACCTGTCGTTGTGCAGAACCTCTCTGCACTTCCACAACATGACGCTCATAATGCTGATGCTCGTAAAAATGCTTCTCAGGCTCATGATGGTGGCGTACCTAAGCAAAAACGTATGGACTCTAAACAAAAGCAGAACATATCTCTTGAAAAGACGGTTACAGAAAAGTTATCCTCTATCAGTGTACTTGAAGCTATAAAAGAGCGTCATGATGTGCCTGTTAAGACTATTGTATCTGCTGAGGTTGCCACCGATGGAATTGGCTCGAACTTCGAACCGCCTGTTAACCCAAATATCAATGTGGAGTCGACAGTGCATCAGAAGAGAAAAAACAGAGGTGCAAAGAATAAACACAAAGTGGAGACAGTTTCATCTGTAGCCTCTATGCCATCATCAGCACTAAAAGAAACGAATCCTTTAAACATTTCTGATGAAAGTGGTAAACCAAAAGCGTCAGAGTCTGAGTTGCCAACTAGCTCGCTTCAGTCAGTAATGTCTTCTGAAGATGCAAATCAATCATCCTATCAGCAATCATCTTTACCACATGAAGATTCTCATGTTAGAGTGAATAATCTATCGAAGTCTCAGCATTCACGCAGGATGCAAAGAAACCCCCTGAATAATAGAACTGCAGAGAAGTTCCATAGTGGTGATGCTGTTGTTTGGGCACCTGTCCGGTCACATAACAGAGCAGAGGTTGCTGATGAAGCTAGCAACAAAACTGTAGTCGAGGCTGTTACTTCCCTGAAGAGTGATTCAGTGCAGAATAACAATCCAAAAAACAAGAGGGCAGAAATTGAAATATATGTCCCAAAACCTGTAGCCAAAGAATTGGCGCAACTAGGAAGCATTCAACAACCGGTTGGATCTTCAATCAGTCAGGATGCATCAAATGAGGCTGTTGGTAGTGTAGATTCTGGTTCTCAAGGCACTGTTTGTAGGCAACCTGCTAATTCTGCTACTGGTAAAGTAGGGTTTGCCATGGAGTCTAGGAATGTAGATGGTAGGCCAAATAAGCAGCAGGGAAAAGCGCATGGATCATGGCGCCAGCGAGGTGCATCTGAATCAGCCAGCACCCAAGGATTACAAGATGGACTTTCTCATACATCAAACTCAAATAGGAATGTTCAAAAATCAGTTGAGCATCAACAACCAAAGAAGTCAGGTATGGGCTTAATTGGGAAAGAGCAACTAAAGTTCTCCAGTGAAGAGAATGCTCCTGACATTTTGAGCATTCCGGACAATTCCGATTCAGTTCATGGTGTAAAAGATCAGGGAGTAACAGGAAGAGTAAAGCGCCAACCATATAGGGGACACAAAAACACGGGGAACAGTTATGACATTGATCACAAGAAACTGAATAGTGGGGACACCGACAAAATTTGTGCTCAATCTAAGGCGCCCCCTCTGATGAGCCAAACAGATTTAACTTCAAAAGAAAACCGTGTGGCTGGGGAACGCTCAATAACCCATTGGCAACCCAAGTCTCAATCAATTCCTGGTACTACTAATCAACAGGGTAGCCAGCCAGATGGTGGTCAAAGTTTTAATGTCGAAGTTTCCACTGGAAAGAAAAAAGAGTCTTCTACTCAGCGTGGGATGCCACTTCTATCGCAACATACGGATACTGGTAAAAGTGTTGCCCAGCCTCACCACGACCATTATGCCTCTATTAAAAGTCATGTGGACGAAGCACTAAATGTAGGACATCAAGAGGCTAAGAGAGAAAAAAAGACGGCATCGCTCAGAGGACGTCCCCACTCTCCGAACCAGGGTTCTGTTGGTTCAGTTGAACCGGCTTCTGGTAGTGTTGATATTCGACATGAGCATCGCTCCCATTCAGGATTTCGGAAGAATGGGAACCAAAGCAGTCGCTTCGGTAGAGGGCAAGATTCTCATGGAGATTGGAGCTCAGCGGGGCAGGATAACAGGCAACATAATCAACCTTCAAACAGGGATAGACAGAGGCAGAATGCCCATTATGAGTACCAGCCGGTTGGGCCATACAATAACAATAGCAAATCAAGCAATGAAGGACCAAATGATCGTTCCCATAATATGGGCGGCAGATTCAGGGATAGGGGCCAAGGCCACCCGAGGCGTGGTGGGGGGAATTTTTATGGACGGCAAACTGACAGTGTTGGAGTTGATGCTGGTTATGATTAGTGGAGAATAATGTTAAATTTAGGACCATTTTTAGTCTTGGACTCATTCCGTCATGGACCTCGTTAGTGGCATGATGTCTGTCATACATCTCAGGTATTTCCAGTTTTGGTGTCAATTTAGTTTAAAGTTGCTTATTGTGTATCCTCAACTGAATACTGATGGTGGTGTGGTTGTGTGAATCAGGGTTAGGAGCAAAGTAGATGGTGTGTTGATGTTGATTGGATGCAGAGCAGCAGGGGTACATGTATGTGGTTGATTTCTTCCTTTTTTTCTACATGTATTTGAACTTGAACAATGTAATTTGGACACAGTTGTTATGCTGTGGAACCTTTGACATATTTCTATGAGCCTTGTATTTAGTTCTAGATATGAAATATCAGAGGGAATGATTATAGAAATTTCCCACTCCAGTTTATCAGGTTTTTTTGGTGCAACCCCATGCACTTTGTTTCATGCTCTAAAGTCTAAAGTGAATTGGTCAACTTTGCCAGGAGGATTGCAACATTGTATTTTCTTCAGATTTTGCAAAAGCTTCCATCTAGTGTTTTTAAATGATTCTTAAACTTTCAAATTTGGACTTTACTCAAAATGGTATGATTATTTTTATTCAATTATTTTATTGATATTCATATGAAAACTAGTATATGTGTAATGTTTGAAAAATTATAAAAGTTCAATATAAGATAAGGGTTAGGGTTTAATACTCTGGTGACCCCCACCTATTGGAAAGTCACCAGTCAGGTCCCCGACTAAATAAAAAGCCATAGAAGTCCCCTACATAAAGAAAAATTGGTTATGCAGGTCCC
>JAYMTH010003143.1:0-11328 GCA_036897465.1 Pelargonium australe | reverse complement strand
GCGGAGTCCTGGTAACACCACCCCAGGTTCTTCGTTCCTTTGGTGTGTTTCCTTCTACAGGTGACAGGTTCCAAGCATGCAAGCAAGCAAGCAAGCAAGCAAGCAAGCAAGCTAAGGAAATTGGACTGTAGAACTTAGGCTAGAAAACCTTGACTTGGATAAGAAGAAAGCACAAGCTCAAGCTTTAGCACAAGCTCCAACACAAACAACAACAAACACAAAAAAATATTAGCTAAGATGTGGTAGCGTTGACCGAAAGTCAAAGTTAGCGCATCAAAGCCTTACCATAAATATAAACACATTGAGAATGTCAATAAAATTAATGAGAGGAATAATGAGACTTGGGAAGAGAGTTGATTCCCCGTGCCAACATTTATTGAATACATTCGTTTTGAAGAAATTGTGGTGCTTGATTAATCACTGGATGATGAAGTGACGACGCCAGAAGATTGTCGAACGATGGAGATCGCAGTCAACAACCAAAATAATAGAGTAGTTGAATCGCCTGAGAATCATCCAACGAGCCTTGAGTATGAGAGAACCATGAAAATGGACTGATGCACCGGAACGTGATGTGATTGAGATATACCCACGTCAGTCGTAAAGCCTCGCCTTTTAAGCTAACTTAATGGGAATGCTTAATAACACCCAACAATGGTATCAAAGCACTAAGCCTGATGTGTAAAGGTTCAACTGGTGTCATTTTTGAAAATAATGATAATTCATCCAACACTGACATATTTGTAAGTACTCACTAAATGTTTGTATATTTGTTATTTTAATTTTTTATTCTTACAATATTTAATTAGTACAAATTTAACGTACATCAGGCATCAACCACTGATTGAATGCATAATTATCCATCGTTGAACGTACATAAAAACCATTTTATAAGAATAACCACAATTCTTATGAAAGGGTATATATAGTGCTCTAACAATTTGGAATAATATATTTCGTATGAAAATGATTGTAAACTCTTTTTGTTCTCGTTGCAGGACAACGAAACACTAGCCCATTGTTTCTTCCAATGCAAGGATAGACGTCGAACATGACTTGCCTCTCCGCTTTGCTAGATCGTAGGCTCGAAAAGCTTTTTCGAACTGGCGTCTTCAAGTGCAAACGGAGGGGTGCGATACAAAGCGATGAGATTTTCTATTTCAGATAGTGGTTGTATGTTTGTCAATATGAAGCTGTGTGTATGCCAGATACTTGCACCAATTGTTGGCTTAAATCAGCACATAGATAGACAGCCTGTGCATTTTGAGGCTGATCTCAGTTGTTTAATATTCTCTGTATCATCTCATTCCTCTATAACTAGGAACATTATTACTAAATTGGTGGCAAAATAAATATCTGAAAGCTCAAGACAATGAGGTTCCTGGGTATAGGCCTGTATAGAAAAGTAAGATTTTATTGTGAATAAAGGTAGAGATTACCACTTTGAGAAACTATAGGTAAGCTCTGTGATCACATTGTTTCTGAGCCATTGAGACCAAACCAGTTAGCTCAGACTACTTCCATGCCTTGACTTCATCCACCTGTACAGTGCTGTTAAAACATATACTACTATAAAACAATACTTCCATAAGAAAACAATGGGTTTTATAGGACAACCGCATGCCAGTCTGTAGGCATCAGATTTCAAGAAGTTGTGTGTATGCCTATGTAACCTCGGATACCATCTCAATTGACTCATCAAAGATACAAATCACCTACCGACATCATGTACCCTAAGGAGTAAGGACTAACAAAACATTAATAATGCTTGCTATGGTTGTTGCATACGCAGGAACCAAACGAAGTGCATATAGTTCCAAGACAAGTCAAAAGCAGAACTCGCAGGAACATAAATGAGTAACTTTACGACATCATTGCCAATCAACTCTTTTTGTATCTAACAAAAGAAGAGGTTGTATCAGGTTCCTTGCAATCTCATGTTCATACACATATATCTCTGTTATTCCTCTACTGTAGAAATTGGTGTATGAGATCAATATGTTACCTTATGCTCTAATTTTGCAGGGAAAGACACTGATCTCTAACTCTAAGCACATTATGTTATCATCTTATGACCTAGAAGTGACAAAATTTGCAACTTTAGGTCCTAAAATTTGCGATGATTATATATGTATCAAATTGTTGACAGAAAGATAAAGAACTCAAAAGATTTTGGGGGGTTTCAGATTAGATATCTAGAGATAATATATACAGTAAAATAGAACCACAAATCAACAAGAAACAGGACACTACCATTTGAATAACCCAAATCAAGCTAATACAATGCTCAAACATATTCCTCTATTCATTTCCTCCCACTGTCTCTCTCCAGACAAAACTAGTATTCTTCCATTTTCTGACAAATTTAAGCAAATTTTCTCAAGCTCAATCCTAAATTTAACGCAATTGAGAAATAGAAGATGCTTTCAGTAATCGAGCAGAAAGAACACGATCATGCACATCAATCTGCAATATACAAAGAGAGGGATCGAAATAACCCTAATCGAATCAAGGTCACCGTCGATCCCCACCACCGCGCTCCTTCTCAATCTGCTGCCTCTGCTTCTCCGCAAGCTTGTCGAGAGCCGACTGCACTGCATCCCTCCCGCCGATCAGCAACCGTGTGATGATTTCAGGGTCCGTCTCGAACCGGGCCGCGTCGAACTCCTTGCGGGCGTTGTCCCTGAGCACGTCTCGCCACAACACCCCTCGCAAGTCCGGCCAGATGAAGAACCTGGTGGCTCGAAGGATATCTCGATAAAGACTCAGAGCCTCGCGCCGAGTGGTGGCGATTCGCCTCCGATTCAACAGTTCCTCCTCTTCGTCGTCGAGGGATTTTTCTTTCTTGACAACGTGTCTGTCTAGGAGCTCCTCAATGGTGTCCGGGCCGTTGTGCAAAAGGCGCTGGTAGGAGACGGAGCTCCTCCGGTGATTGCTATGTCTGCTGCTCGATGATTGCATCGATCCTTGTTGGATAATAGATGTGAGCGATGGATGAATCCGGGCCGTTCTCATTGACCTAGCTTCACTTCTTCCTTCCGTGTGCTCCTCCCCTAATGGCCATCTTGGCCGCAAATCGTACTGGTACATATGTAAACACGCTTTGGTTATTAAAGGAAAAACAAAAAACAAAAAACAAAAAAAACAATTAACCCGAAGTATGAACTAACCACAAAATCTTCAGGTTCATCCTTAGGTGGTGGAGGATCAAACCTACCCATGCGAAAGTGCTCAATGCCCGTCCAAGCCACCATTACACCTATTCAGATGAAAATTCAAGGCATTACTTTCCACAGAGCAGCTTCTTTTACATACTTCCTTTCTCGTGCATCCAACTAATTCCATTAAAATAAAATAAATAAGCATTTGTTGGTCTGCTACGTTCATATACGCTGATACAAAAGTTTTACTAAGATCTGAAAGTATGAGATCCGAGGGAAGAGACTAATGTGTCAAATACTAACCTTATTCCTAAAATCACTTCAGCAAATAACATAAACCACATATATCAGGGAATTTTTTATTATGTATTTTACCTTTACCTGAACTAGGCAAACAAGCAAAAGAGAAAAATGCTTGTACGGCAAAAGAAAAGCTGTTACAATGAATGACAACAGCTATATCCAGCCAAATTTACTGACGATGATGGCCACAAGTTTCAACTTTCACAATGGGTTTGATAATGTGGTTCTGTGATTTGATACAACACATACATATTGGATTTCAATTTAACACAATTATAGGGAGTATAAGATCAATTGGTGGAAAAGGTGGATGGATCTTCATTAGATAGCGTGTATCATAAGCTGTTGAGTCACAAGTTGTGTCTGAATCATCTACACACACAGAAATAAAGAGAGAGAGAGAGAGAGAGAGAGAGAGAGAGAGAGAGATGATGATGATGATGTTTAACTCTAGTTATTTCAGATATGGCTAGGTTTGGTACAAGAAAATATCCAGGCCATTAAGTGAATATCAGTACAGAGACTGGGAGGATATTGGCTACAAACCTCTAGTAACTTGCCCATTTCATCAGTTAAATTTGCACTAATTTTCACCAAGTCATTTCTCAGCTCATGTGCTTAAGTCACTATATTATACACACACTGCATTGTACTTGCAAGGTCAGTTAGAACTAAGAGATATTTACCGTTGTCAGTACAGAGACTGGGAGGAGGGCAAACAAGTTGTAGGTTCTTCTTCTTCACAACCTCATTTAGTCGAGCCCTAACATACTGATTTGATGCAACACCTCCAGAGACAACCTGCAGGAGGGTCATGGACCAATAAGTCCGTGGAAAAAAGTAAGCAAAGAATGTGGAACTCAATGAGGCAGGAGAAAAAAGATGGTTTATAAGTTGCAGCAACATTACCAAATGTTTTATAGAAGGCTCAATCTTCAACGCCCAATCAATTGCTCTCTTGCACCTGTCCTCTAAATGTAATACTGCAACTCGCTGCAGGAAGGATCTTAAGATGAATAAACAATACAGCTAACAAACACCAGGGAAGTTTTAAGACATTGTTAAACTTCAATAAAAAATCTGTAAGTTGTTAAGTGGAGGATTCAACTATTATATCAAGTGGTTTCAGATTCTTTCAATGTGGCATACTTAAACGCTCTCTTTCATGTGCAGGCTGAAGAACACACAACGGGCCCAGACCAAACAAGTTTTGTTACCATGTTAAACTTTACTCCATCCCAAAAGCTTAACTTGAAAAGTGTAAGGTCCAACCAGTATATCAAGTGTTCTTGAACTTCATACTTTTTCTATGTGGGATACTTTACCAGAAATTTTAATTACATTAGTAAGGAACTCTACATGAAAGAACTTTTATTTATTTATTCTGAAAAAATTGTTACCTGGAAAGAGGCAGCAATATCAGCACGGGAACTCCTATCTTGGCTACTTGCGGATGAAATTGGAATTTCAGCATTACTGCAAATTTTCCTTACATCAACAATAGACAGGACAACAAGTGTAAAGGCAAAAAGTACAAACTAACTCATCAAGTATTTTTGCTATACATAGGCAGAATAGCTCATGTCAATAGCTTGTGGTATATATAAAAGAGGAAGTCCAGGAAGATATTTTCCCATTCTCTGGTTAGTGGACCAAGGAAACTTAATTGCAGATATGAGTAAACAAAAAGTCGTCAAACTTCAACAATGTAATGAGAACTTGTCAATTGAATTCTCCAAACCATTATTATTGTCCCTCGTGCAATAATGTGGACCATTAAACAATGATGATATTCCTATAACTTTTTCAAACCATCCAAGTTACCCATGAGCCTTGATTTCAAAGCAAAAATAAACAAGTATAATGATCAACAAAAGCCATTTTAGTTTCTCTAACCAACATAGTTTCTCTTGTGAATTTCTTAACCCTAGATACCATCTTAAAAGTGGACTACTATAAGCTGCCACAGCTTGCCTCTAGTTTCTCTAACCAACATAGTTTCTGATGAATTTCTGAACCCTAATTCCATGTCAAAAGTGGACAGTTATCAGCAGCCATAACTAGCTTTCATCTTGCTTCTTGTGATGAAAAATGTTGAGTGGGTAAAATTCATAAATCAGATAAAGGAGATTATTTTCTTTTTATCAAAATGGATGTAGAAATATTGGCATTCATACATCTTTTTGGATTCAATAGCCAGTCTCACTTGATTCTTTAGGCCAGCATAAGAGAAGTTACAATCCTTGTGATGTCTCATTGGAACCTAAGAAAACAAAAAGTACAAAAGAACCTAATAAATTTTGCTGTTTTGACAACCTCTAAAAGCTATGCATTAAACTTTCTAAAGTGGAAAAAACACTTAGAAAATAGCTTACTGAGAATTTTATTGATTCTGCATCACCCTCCCTAGCAAGTTGCTCTATGGCTGGCCCACCACTTTTACTTATATCAAGACCAAGCCATTTTGCAGACTTATCATATGCTTCACCAACTGCATCATCTATTGTGGTACCAAGTTGTAAGTATTGGCCAAGACCATGAGCAAGTATGAGTAGATTGTGCCCGCCTAAAACAGAGACGTTCGAATGACAATTATATACTGTAACTGGTATGGTTGGCATTAAGAACTGTTGAAGTGGGAAACTGTCCTACCTAGGTAAAATATTATTGAAGTGGCTACATATAATGGTACAAGTGAAACCCTACTAACAAGATTGACCTTTTAGTATGGGAAGCCCAAACCATTATATGTAGCCCAATATTAAAATTTAACATGGTATAAGAGTGCTGATTTATAAAGCCCCGATTGTGCTCGTGTCGAACTCACACATAAAAAGAAAATGTGAGACTCGCACGTGAGGGAGAGTGTTGAAGTGGGAAATTGTCCTGGGAAGCCCAAGCCATTATATGTAGCCTGATATTAAAATTTATCAAGAACCATATGAACTACAAGTTCAAACTTAGTCCATGATGCAAATAGGAGTTAAGGATGTTCGAACAGACAGTTTAGAAATTCAACTTCTACTGCTACAGGCTACAACCAGTAAAACTGAGGGCAATGACCCAGATATCATGCAAGGATTGTACAAACAGCAAAATATTATTGCTGACTTTGTAGTGGAGTAAAACGATTGAATAGCTGATCAGCTGCTAAGCAGTTGAAGAAATGATATGATATGTGACAAATCAAAGCAGTAGTCTCATGCAAAAAGAATGCTACTCAATATTAATATGAACATTATATTTTTTTGTGAGTTTTCTATTCAGCAGAGATTTAGTAGTGCAAGAAACATATTTCCTGTTCCTTTCAGCTACCATGGCCCATGGGATCTCAAGTCCATCTAATTCATCAATCTTAAGAGATTACAAGTTCTTTTTAGTTCATAACTGTTAAGGTACAATTGAATAATTGGCTGATAAACTACAAAAGAAGTAATCATTGAAGAAATATCAAACGTCTAAATGCAGAAAACTTAATAACATTTTGGAAAGCAGACAAGAATGAAATCTGAGAGAGAGCAAGAGACAGATTTTAGCTGTTAAAACAAATACTCAAATTTCTTACCTGAGACAAGCAGAACTAAGAAAGGAAACTGCAATTCTCTTTCAGTTAACCTAGAACAAGAAAGATGTATAAAAATTTTTACTAAAATAATGAGTGTATAGAAAAGCACATGAAACCATAATTTAAGCGCATATATATTGTAAATAACTTTTAGTATCAGTGTATCATATTGTATGTTGTTGTTTGTTGTATCTAAGGATAGTTATTAATTACTTACATACCTAACAACAAGAGCATGAGCTTCCATATGATGGACACCAACGATTGGCAGATTGAAACTACCAGCAACTTTTCGAGCTTTCCGCACTCCAACTGAATCACAATTGTAGGAAGAAATAGGCTAAACTCAGTTTTGATCAAAGCAGAAGCAGTACTTAAAACCTGTAATTGAAAACACCTATGTCCAAGACGATTGATCATATGACAACACTCTTGCCAGTTGAAGTACAACAAAAACATAAGATTTCATCTCGTGTCCTTCAAACAAAACAATGTCAAGCCAAATAAGCATTCACTATATAATTTCATTTGTTGAGACAGAAATATATATAACTCCCAAATTTGAAACAATAGTCTACTGTGTAACTGGTAAAACCTAGTTATCCAATTATTGTTCACATTTGTTTGACACAGTTTGCATTCCAATCCTGTCCATCCATGCAAACAAGGCAAAACTTGCCGCATTTATTAAAGTGAATTTCATTGTCTTCATAAACCCTAGACTCATTGAATCCCAAAAGTAGTAAAGCTTTAGAAAAGATACCTCAATAACAGCATTAAGACACATACTTCAATACACTTTTTTCTTTCTTACTGAAAATGGTTTTCATTATACACACTATTGCCAAAACTTATACTACTTCTGTTTTAAAATAAGTGTCATTTTAGAAGGAAAAAGTTGTTTCAAAATAAGTGTCATTTTACAATTTTAATGTAAATATCCACACTTTTTTCCCATTACACACCTTTCATTATTTCCAAGGTAATTAATACACTCATATTTTTTCCAACAAGAAAAGTGAATACTTAAATAAAGTGCGGTCATTTTACTTGATTTCTTAATATGTGTGAATAACCTCAAAATGGCACTTATTTTGAAACAGAAGTAGCACTTTGTAGGACACGTCTACAGAAAAATTGGCATATAAAACACTTGGTTACACAACACTACAGTCATGTATGCTCATGCCAATACTTGTTTAGACACTTGTAAAAGAGATCAATTTCATTTCTGTATGTCAACAAACTCAAATAGTCATAAATTTGCAATTAATCATGTCATAATCTGACTAGTTTTGCACATGAAGAAGCACTAAATGTCCTACATCTATGATATATGTCATATTACAAAATGAAAAGGGATCACAAATGGAATTGCGTGCAATGTTTAGGACTTAAAGGTGACAGCACTGAATGAACACAGTCAATTAACATAATATTTCTGATTAAAACAACAAAGAGACTAATAGAAGCACTAATATCCAACATGTAGATGTAGAATATATGCAATATTACAAAATTAAAAGGGATCGCAAATAGAATTACGTGCAATGTCTAGCACCTAAAGGCGGCAGCACTGAAATAAATACAATACTTCTAACGAAAACAACAAAGAGACTAATTATAATTATTTGCGATCAACAATTACAAAAAGAAGATCAGTGAAAGGCTTAAATTACCACGAAGGCACAGGCTCAAGCCAGGACCAATTGTAACAGCAACAGCAGACAGATCCCTTGGAGTTAAATTAGCTTTATCAAGTGCTTCTTGTACAACCTGCAATTTAGAAGGCATGGGTTTAGTTTAGGCCCATGTCTTCAGGCATTGTCAGCAATATATCATCCAGAAAAACAAGAAGCTATAGGTCAACATTTGAATGTTTTTGTACATAGTACCACCTAAAAAACACATTAACAAATGACAACATGGTGACTGATGATTAAACTTGTAACTTGCATGATAACTGAAGGTTTTTTGTACATTAAAAATTGCAGCGCTGTTTTTGATTGAGTTAGGAAGTTAATTGGATGACTAACAATTGCAAGGGAATTTTTTTGGTTTCTACTTTAAGGAGTTGTTCGCTTCTGCTATTTATCATATCTGGATAGAAAGGAGTAACAACGTATTTTTTTTAATAAGGTTTTCTTTTAGTTGATGTTACTGTAAAAACAGTACATAAAATGATGTTGGGTTGAGTTTTAATAGGAGTGGAGCAGTGACCATGAATGTAGTAGCGGGTAAAATGTTATAGTATTCCCCCCTTTTTTTCTTAAGTTTCATTTTTTTAATAACAGAAAAAGGCACTATACACACACACACACACACACACACACACACACACACAAAAAGGCATGATCTGAATGAGCAAACACGAAAAAATAATGGGTGCATGTTAAACAGCGAAACCTGATCAATCGCTTGAGAATGTGCTTCTTCTGCCATTTTAGGAGCCACACCTCCAAACCGAACGAGAAGATCTGCCTTGAAGAAGTGAATAACTTATATTTAATTGCTATCATATTACACAAGAAAAATGATAATACCTTTAGATTTAGCAAATAACAATGAAAATCACAATACAACATAACTAAACTGCTCTAGTAAAATTAATAATAAAATAATGAGTAAAACAAATACTTTCTCCATGTTGAATCACAAAAAGGCCCACTTCATAGTTATGCATTTAGACCTCCCTTGTGTTTTCATGAACAAGCCCTTTAAGTTTATTTAGTCAATCCATAAAGCATAGCACACAAAAAGATAAGGGCCAAATACCTATAAACCATCTACTAATTTATGTATCCTGACGTCACAAATGAAGGAGAACGACACATCAGATAAAACCTTAATTTCTACTAGGTGATGAACAGTCTAATGAGATCTTGTTAGTATGCAGTAAACAAAACATCATATTCTATACCAAAACACAATAGAATCTTCACAAATATCAACACCCAATCCTCTAAAACAATACTTAACCCTCGTAATAGTGTGTGTAGATATTAACATTTGTAGAGAATGGGCTTGGAAATGAGCTTCTAACCAAGGAAAAAAAAAAAAAAAAACAGATTGGAGGCTGAGAGGATTTGACGGCTAGAAACTTGGGGGTAATAAAATCTTCACTAATACAGAAATAAAACTAAAATTCATATATCTCTTGATTTCAAACTCTCACATATAAATCTAATTTGAAAGCAATAAATAAACATGAGACATACCTGAGAGGACACAACTTGGCTGAGAATTTCACCATTGCTTCTCACCTGTAGTCCCAACAAACACAAAAACCAATCGAATCCCATTGGAAGAAACAAAAATGAAGGAACACCCACAGAACGGAGCACATACCACGGCGGCGGCAGTGTCATCGCAGCTGGTTTCAATTCCCAGAACGACCAAATCCTGTTCAGAGCTTTTGGGGAGAATGGATTTGGTAGACCTAGAGCAATGGGATTTGGAAGCAAGAGAAGAGCAAGTGATGAGTTGCTTGCGGTGTTGCTTCAGTGTTTTGAGATATGTGAGGGTCGATAGGGGATTTAGGCACGAAAACGTGGAGCTCAGAGAGTGTAAGGAAGAAACCATTTTCGTATAGTCAAGAATTGATTGATTCCCAGGAAACAAAGCTGTTTAGTTGCAAAACCTCTTCGATCAATCAGATTTGTTCGCTGGTGGCTTTGTCTCCATTAGCTCTTCTGCAATTCTTTTCTTATCACAAGTGTTGGATTTTGGATAGGTTACACATAAATCCTGCATTCTACAAAGCGCTAAGGCCAAATTCCGCATCATCCCATCCCATGTGTATACACGTTTTGCAAACCCAACCGATCGGCCCGAGATAAGACCGTTTGGAGTCGGTCCTTGGACCAAACCGAACCGATCAAGAGCGGATCTATTCGGAACCGGACCGTATTGGACAGAATTGGACCATGTTATTTTTAAATGGTAAAATTTTATTCAAAAAATTGAAATTTAATGAACCTGTGAACTGTTCATTGTAGTGTTGTTACTGTACTTTGTCTTTCTCTGTGTAATTACCATTAACAATCATAAGTTCACAACAATATCAAAGCATCATTATATGACAACTAACATATCATAAGTAGTTGCACTCATTACGTAGCCCAGAAGGATCAAGCCACACGTAGTACTTTATAGTACATGAAACATTTCGAAAACAGAAAGCATCAGTAGTCCAATACATGATCATCATGTATTGGACTACTAATAGTTTAGGTGTGTATGTTTTGAACATGGTGATGTTTTGAACAACTAATGGAATTACTGAGCCGGTGGAGTTTT
>JAYMTH010003142.1:0-11329 GCA_036897465.1 Pelargonium australe | reverse complement strand
TGGTGCAGTTGGCACGTAGGCTACGTGAGTAGGAAGAGCGATCGATTCCCGCTCAACACACTCATGAGGAGAAGTGAATGATTAACTGTGAACAAAATTCGAATAAGGATTAGTTTAGGTGTTGTAAAACGGGTTAAAGACGCTAACCGTGAGGGTGCGGGTCCACTTAAAAACTCATGGTATAAACCGAAAAAAAAAATCCTCGAGGAAATTCTCCTCTTATACTTGCAAAACCCGAACATCTACACGGGAGTCTCATCCACTAATAGTTTAATTTTGTCTATTTTCACTTTGCGGTGATCTTCATTTTTTTCTTCTAAATGACCAAAATACCCTAGACTTAATTTTGTAAATGACCTAAATACCCTAGACTTAATTTTGTAAATGACTTCTCCAACTATACATAAACAAACACCAAAAAAACATTATTTACAGTGAAGCCATGGATCTTCTCTGCAACGCCTACTCTAATGCTTCAGACGAAGACGACGAAGACGAAGACCAACAACACCACCACCAAACCCTTCCTCTTCCTCCACCGAAACGGCACAAACCCGCATACCCACTTCCCTACAGAGGACCCGGACCCGCATTCCGCCCCGAAAACTCCATTAATCTCCAACGAGAAGCTCCGATTCCTGGCCGCTACATATCCAAGCGCGAGCGATCTCTCTCGGGTCCGGTCCCCATGGCTCCTGACCCGACCTCGAACCCTCCAGCCACCTCTTCATCCGGTACATGTTCAGTTAATCTCTACTTTTTAGCTATTTTTGCATTTGGGTTTTTCGATTTCAGCTTAAATAATTGGTTTTAACAGTAGTTTTAATTGTTTTTGCTTCTTGGGTTTTTCGATTCTAGCTTAAAGAATCGTTTTTTATGTTTATTTTTTTGGATTCTGTGTTTGAAGTTTGATTGTGTATCGATGACAAGTATGGTCTGTAGATGACACAGTTGTTGTAGATTAGGTGTTTGTGGTTATTGGGATTGTAGATAAGTTGACAACATTTTAGGGAAGGGATTTAGATTTTTGGTTACTGTTCGAGGAAGAAACATTTGTTGGTGTCTTGTAATCAAAATAACTGGTAATTCGGGCTTTGGCTACGTGTGGAAAAGGCCTAATTCGAAAAAAATTGGGTGCCCCTCGTGTTTGGGTCCCAAATTCAGCTGTTGGCACATTGTTACAATACCTACTCATACACAGATACACTCTATTCGGATTTCGGACACCAAAATAGTGGGAGCCTTGAGCACTTGGCTTGGCCTCCCATGATTGTTAGAATATAATGCCATTCTGTACTACTCTTTGAATTGACATTATCCAACATGGACATGGAAACTCCAAAAAGCTAACACAAACAACCATTTCACGCTTCATGTTTTCGTGAAACCTTCATAAACAGTTATGTTACTTTACTGAGATTCATAATGAATGCGATGTTGATAGCATTTTGAAAGAAAAATAAAACATAATACCCTAACTCATGCTCATGTGATTTTGTTTATCAGTGTTATATTTTACATGCTATTGGAGTTGTAATGGTAAATCTTGTTCTCAAGCGCCAACTCTTAATTGATAAAAATGTATGCTCTGTATATCACTGATCAAAATTAAAACCATGAATTATGTTCTGTACCATGCAATGCATGCATGTTTTATGAAGTTCAACTTGTTTTTTAGGATAAATATTTTAGTTTCACTTATAGAAGCAAGTGGTACCCTCACATTAGCACGTTGATTAAATCTAAATTTTTCTTCTTGATGGCAGTATTAGGAAGTATTTCAGATTCAAATTTACCACCTGAAATATTGTCGAAATTGAAACACCATGGAAAGGGTCGGTTACAGCTAGGCCAAATATCTGAGCGGTTGTCCATAACTTTACATGGTCATGAAAGGGCTGTCAATGCTATAGGTTGGTCACCAAGACATGGTGAGTACTTTTGGCAAATATAACCTTTTCCTTTTTTTTTCTTTTTTTTTTTTTTTCTTTTCTCTGTATACATTGAAGCATTGAGTCATAAAGCATATAGCTTACTGTATTAATTTGTTCTCTTGAGTTAGTCTACAGCTCATCTTCTTGCTTCTGCGGGGATGGATCACACAATCTGCATATGGAATGTGTGGAGCACAGATCAGAAGAAAGCACGAGTGCTAAGCTTTCACAATTCAGCAGTGAAAGATGTGAAGTGGTCACATGAGGGGTTGTCTGTGCTTTCTTGCGGATTTGACTGCTCGTCAAGGTTAATTGACATTGAAAAGGGAGCAGAAACTCAGGTTTTCAATGAGGATCAGGTTGTTGGGGTTGTAAAGTTTCATCCAGACAACTCCAACCTCTTCCTCTCTGGAGGATCTAAGGGCCGCCTTAGATTATGGGATATCCGAAATGGCAAGGCTGTCCATGAATACATTCGACGTCTAGGTCCGGTTCTTGATGTTGATTTTAACATTAACGGCAAGCAATTTATCTCTTCCAGTGATGTGTCTGGGAGCAACGCCAGCGAAAATTCTATAATTGTTTGGGATGTTTCGCGGCAGGTTCCATTATCCAATCAGGTAAGAGATTCCTCCTGCATTTCTCTCTTCATTACTGTTTAAAAATTTATATGATTAAGTAGCTTACCATGCTGTAATGTGGATGACAAGCCATAGTCTTACCCATAGATTTCATGTTAGATTGTTTTCAAAATTTCTGTACGATTCGTTTCAATTTTTGTTTTGAACATTTGATCTTAGTAGTACAAATATTATTGTCCATTACTATGCTAATTTTGTGAGATATGTGTATAAAAGTTATTTCCTGTGTGTGTGTGTGTGTGTGTGTGTGTGTGAGAGAGAGAGAGAGAGAGAGAGAGAGAGAGGCGTTGGGGAGAAGGGCCTCTCTCTCTCTCTCTCTCTCTCTCTCTCTCTATATCTCGTTGTACCTCGTTTCAATTTATTTTACCACACCAGTGTTTCAGTAATTAGAAGTGAGTATTGGCATTGTGAGGTTGCATCCTTGTGACCAAAAGGTTATGAGTTCAAATCATGGAAATAGGGGTCAAGACTGCATATATATGATCCTCCCCATACCCGAAAAATATGCTCATATAAATAGGTATAAGATGCTAGTCTGGAGTTTAGTAGTAGAAGTTGTGCCTTAGCCCCTCAGCAGAAGTGGCGGCATGGAGATTTGAATGCTCTTTTTATTCCTTTGGCCACCTTTCTTGCAATTGTGTGTACATTTACTATCGATGATACTAGATTGTCACGCAAGTAAAGCATTTATATGGTGGCTCTAATAAAAATGTGTCCGTTATCCGCTCATGACATCTTATTTTTCCTATAACTTATGTCTACTTATTCCTAATCCTATTCATGTAAATAAGAAAATTCCACTGAGTTCTTCCCACAATAAGTCCCGGAGTTGTGTTTGTTACTGTGTTCTGGTTATTTAAATTCTGGGTTTTTGGTATTTAAGGATTGTGTAAAGGGGAGACTAGTCAAACATTATCATCCCTTCTGCTAAACATTGATGTTTCTCTCTCATACTTTATATATTATTCTTAATGAAAAAATGCTTGTTTTGTTTGTTTTTTTCTCCATTGGACATGGTGATATCATGCAGTTGATCCCAAATTGTTTGGGAAGTGACTCGGTCATTTTTTATCAAGCCTAAAACACTGTTATATACAAAAGTATTGTGTCTAGGGTTTCAAAGATCAAATGCATAAGGAAATATGGTCAAGGAGGTACCTAAACTTTCAAAAGGTCGTCGATTTAGTCCCTGGACTTTGAGTTTTTGAGTTACTTTAGTACTCTCTACTGTTAGTTCGAGTTAATTGTCTTTAACTTTGATGATGTGGCATTCGAGATTTATCGATCTTAATGCTAAACAAACTCTTAACTAATGGCATGGATGAAATCGGACTAAAAACTCAAAATTCAGGGACTATTTTGACCTTTTGAAAGTTTAGGACTTAATTGGCCATTTTTCCTATTAATTCATTGAAATATTTAACAAAGTTCATCTTCCTCGATCTCAGGTTTACGTGGAAGCCTATACTTGTCCTTGTGTTAGATACCACCCATTTGATCCATATTTTGTTGCTCAATCAAATGGAAATTACATCGCAATCTTCTCCTCGAGTCCCCCTTTCAAGCTGGACAAGTACAAAAGGTACGAGAGCCATGGGGTGTACGGATTTCCAATTAAGTGCAGTTTCAGCTTGGATGGCGAGAAGCTTGTCTCAGGATCCTCAGACGGCTCCATATACATTTACAACTGCCGAACTTCTGAAATCGTGAGGAAAATTAAAGCATATGAGCAGGCCTGCATAGATGTTGCTTTCCATCCCGTCCTGCCTAATGTAATTGCTTCATGCAGTTGGAACGGAGATGTCTCCGTATTTGAGTGAGATGGTTGTGAATGCGAGTTTTTCGAGCATTGTTCTTGCGATTGCAAGGGATTTATGTAGGATGCGGGTTTTCATCTTAATTTGAAATGTTTCGCTCTTGCGATCGATTTATGTGGGATGCGGATTTTGTGTTTTTGATGTCAATTAGGGAAGTTTGTGCATAATGATCTACAATGTAAATTTATGGTCCAACTTGCAACCCTAAGTGGAGCAACAACAAACAGCTGAAGCAACACATTCACTATCATGAACAAAGCAAGCTCTATCAACCCTCCATTTTGTGGCACAAAGGACCTGTTTTGGGCACCTAACAAGTAGCTAAATCTCATCATCACTGTCAACTTTGGCCTCTAACAAAGTTTCTGTCTAATCACACGTTATAATCAAAGCTACAAAACACTTAAAACCCTTCCGCACATTGCAAATCATGACAATCCATCTTCAAGTCAACAAATCTACATATAATTGTGTACACAAACAAAAACAGGGCTATAGTTGTTTAATTTCTTGAAATGTATGTGATGATATATAAAATATCAGAAAATATTTTGACCCATTACGAATAAGACACGTTGAGCAACGAAGAAATGTTACTGTAAAAAAGTCAACATTAAAATTGTTGAGCAACGAAGAAATGTTACCGTAAAAAAGTCAACATTAAAATTGTTAAACTTTGAGAGTACTTCGAGCATATATAAGTTTTGAAAGCAAGTGTGTGCCATTCATGCTCCCAATTAGTTGTTCGACGAATTGAAGTTGAGGGAAATAATCCAATAATTAAAACACAGAAAGTTGAAACATCTTTCGAAATTTGAAAAATATCGATAGAGTGTGATCACTCATTCTGTACATAAATTTAATGTAACGAGGTGTGAACAATAATGTGGTTAACAACAGATTATATCCTCTAAAGTAAAATAAGGATTAGTAAGAATGTGACCTCTTGGATGATAATTAACTTTTCCACTTCCACCCTAGGAGATCCTTACTCCATAATTGCTTCCCCAAAACTCTCAAGACAATCTCATCAAATGCATGGAGACAATTTTTACGTTTTTGTTCACAATGCTCTGTACTCATTTGAAAAATAATTTATTCTCATGTCAGAAGTAAATTTCAGTTTACACGTTAGTTTCACTTGCCGCATGTGTTCATCTATTTCAGGGTCCAAAACTCGTAAAATTTAGAGATCTGATTTATGACTTAACATTACTGAAGAAAGATAAATCATTTTTCTATAACCACGGTCGAAAACTGAATTAGTATCTAAAGAACACTCTAGAGGTTGGTTTGTAGCTGGTGCATGACACTATGAGAGTTACATGGTTTTTCAAAAAATGTTGAATAAAAAAAGAAGTCCAAGCAAAGGTTGAGCACTTTTGAGTCCAAGTACTTCAAAACATGTTACTTACTAAAGAGCACATATATGGTGTTTTTTAAGTAGGGTTGTCGAACCAATAAAGATAATAATTATACATACATATATAAAACTATGCTTGTGAATCAGACTACGAGATATGATAATTTGAATTTAAATTTGCGGACATTTTACATTGGACCAACAATTTTGTGGGCTCACAATTGTATAAAATTGAGCAAATCAAACTTTTAAAAGAGGTTGCATCTCAATCAAATTCAAAATTTAAAACTTATACATCTTCTAAGTCATGTTCAAATTACACCTTTCAACTCGACCGATTCAAAACTCGAGAGTTACACAACTTCTGTTTTTTTTTTTTTTCTCTTAGTCCAAGAGATGGATGATTGAACTAGAGAGATGGAGAGTGGGGGCATACTCAAAGCCATTTTTGTGTAAATTAGAACCACCTTTTCTCTCCTCATCAAAAGAGCATTTTAAATAAAAACAAAACACTCTATAAAAACAAGACATAATTATGCAAATTCTTATGCCATTCTTCATTGGGGGTCAATTGTTAAGGGGACATGACACACCACATTCCTTTTTCATATATGGGTCCAAATCTCCAAGCCTCACAATTCACAAATCACAAGTCAAAAACATAAATCATTCAAGAAAGTTTATCAATATTGCACAAGGACATGCTTTGAATCTACAAAAAAGAATTTGAAACTTCAAAGCACTACCAAGACAATCCAGCATTTCTTGAAAACAAGAATGGTCCACTAACAACAACACCCTCTATAAATTGTTTCCGTTGGAAGAAAAAAATATATATATTGTGATCTCCTATAGCTATATCTTCCTATAAGCCTAAATGTTTTGTTTTTGTTGTTGTTGATGTTGTTTCAACTCCAATATGAATATGTTCCCCACCTTAAATGGTCTCAAAACCATCTTATCTCTCTAAGCTCTCTCTTCTCTGTCATGCATGCCAATATCTTGAAGAAAACACATCAAAAGCTTAAAAAAAAAAAAAAAAAAAATGAACACAAAAGAAGCAAAGATCATCAAGACTCAAGTGTACCCCTACTACTCCATATGACTACAATCATCATCACCAATATCTATATATATATATTAGTTTCTTGCTCTTAATTGTTGTGTTCAACCCCACTGGTTGGCCTCTTGGGGTACAAGAAACGATGGGCTGAAAGGTTTTTGGCTTAGCAAAAGTGGTCATGTCTAGGATTGGGCATGAACTCCAATGTAGCAATAATGTTGGTCTAGCTAATTCACTTTTGAGCTTTGATGACACTACTAATCTTGCTTTCTTGGCTTAACTATGGAGAATTCTTGGCTTTCTTGTCCTTCTCGTGTTTGTGGTTTTCCAAACTTTAGGGTTTTGGGTACCATTTCAAGTATAAGCTTAAGCAAACGGTCGAAAGTTCAGTTTCAACCTTTATCGGTACTATAATATGCTCCCTCTCCTCGTGTATGTTTATATTACGAGCAATAATGTTGGTATAATTCACTTTTGAGCTTTGAGACACTACTAATTTTGCTTTATTGGCTTAACGATGGAGAATTCCTTGGCTTTTTTTGTCGTTCTTCTCGTTTTTGCTCAAAACTCCAGGGTTTTGTGTACTATTTCAAGTATAAGTTTAAGCAAACGATCGAAAGTCTTCATTTTCAACTTTTAGCGGTTACTATAATATGCTCCCTCTCCTCTTGTATGTGTATACTGTGAATTTGCACACGATCTATCAGTTTCAACAAATACAAGTGTTCAATTACTATTTCATAAAACTATAATCTAAAATATATCATGCAATTACCAAACCTAGAAAAGTGAACCGACAAACTCATTGTAATGGTTCAACCATGTGATCTCTGATTTGTGGCCTCAACTAAGTGCACCCATTTGCTTGGTTCCTCTCTTTTTATGCAACCCTAAAGATTTATATATAATAAATTTGGCAAATTAAAGCACCAATCATGATTCTTGTTAAGTGCCTAGCTATTCTCTTCCCTATTTGGGAAATTATTCGCCAATAGGTCTTGTGTTTATCATATATATTGGTGTATGCTCCACAGACATGCATGATTATATTATTATATACATATAGCAATATCACTTATTTGCCAAATTAATCAATAGAAAAAACATAAAAGAACTAGCTTTAATGATATGATATTGTGAAAAGCTTGAGTTCTAGAGATTGCAAATATATTAGACATGCACATGATCATCAAAAGATGTCACAAATAAAGTATGACTCCATAGAATTAAGATGGTTCCAGCTCTAGTCCAGTTCATCATCTTAGCTAGATTCTGTCTGCTTAATCATGTTTCTTTTTCTTGGTTAATTCAAATAAAAAGATTGGTTTTAGGTCATATTTTTTTTGGTGACTTGACCTTTCCTATTACACTACTATTTATTGAATATAGTAAGCTAATTGCATCATCATAAAGTACCATCAATTCATCTTGTTTTTGTCAATAACATTATCTAATATATGTAACCTAATTTTATATATGTAATTAATTCTACTTTCATCATTTCATGTGATGAGAGATATGTGTTTAACCAAATATTGCAAAATGTTATTCAATAACAACATAGTTATATTATACTTGCGAATGAAATGACCTAGAATTGTTTTGTTTTAACATGAGATTTTAAGTTTAAGACTCGTGGAACACATTTTGTACTCTCTCTTTCTGTTTTAATCTAGGTTTTGGGTTTAAGATCGGTGAATTACACAGCCGTGTGGAGAGTTTTGTTGCCTTCATACTCCTTTTCGGCTCGAATATAGAGAATACTTGAGACTCAATATAGTGACCAAATTAAAGTTTATACCCGCGGTCATCGATTCTTATAGGTGTACTCTTGCATCTAGCTAGTAGTTCTTTAGTAGCTAGGTTTCTACTTGTCCCATGTTAGACTACCTTTGTCTAATCTTTTCCCTAACTAATAGAGAATAAAACCATGACATGCTTAAGTGAGAGAGTACATCAGTACATGTATTAAAATGGAAGACTAGACAACTCTTATATTATATATATTAAATTTAATTCCAACGCAAAAGTTTAAACTAGCTAACAAGTGAATGACTCAACTAGTATTTAAAGTAATGTCTGACTTTACATTCTTTCGATATGAGATTCCTTAATTACAAAGAATTGTGATATTAATTGACAATATGTTATATAGCTTGAGAGGTCATAGACATGTCATAATCATATTGACCTAAGTTGACAAGTTTGTTCAAAATAAGCCGTCAAACCGTATGAAATTACTCGACATAGAAACAATATCGGACAAGTTTTTTACAATTTTACGAGCGTATCAAATATAAGTATTGTGAGACTGACATAAGATATTCGCACATTTGTCGCTCATGATACCTAAACTGTGATGAGCTCAAACTACTTTGAAGCAGAAATCTATGGGCATGTTTTTCAGGAGATATGAATATTGAAGTCAATAGTGTATTGTCAGTGTAATGAGTTCCATAGTGACACAATAATGGAGATAGAGATCTCTTTGAATATATAGCTAGGTCAGAATGTTGAGAGCCTCAAATATAGATCAATAATTGTGGATTGTTCTAGCTAGCTCCTGAAGGTTAAGCTACTTGAACAGTGTCCCTTAATCTTTGGGGCACTTGTCCGACAAGAGTGCAACAACAGTGAGTGGATAAAAGAGAGTCATAGACCCTAGCCCCTCCATAATTAGGCATTAACTATTTGTATATACATTTTCAGTGAAATTGTTGGGTGCTATTTCCAAACTCATGTTATTTTTCTAACCTGAGTTTTTGAGATTTTTAACTCCTAATTTCTACACCTACAACTTGCCCTTTTTTTATTTGAGTTATCTAAAACTACATTGTTTAGAAGAAGAAGAAGAAAAAGAATAAATTTTTACATTGAATCGTTTTAAAAGAACGGCATAAGTCTCATATTATACTTCTTTAATTTGTTTTATTCCCCGCTCAATGTTACAACCTCTCTCTCGATTTTCAAGTCATGTGGATAGAAAAGTTGTTGTCCCGCAAGGGTAAGCAAAAAATTATAATTAGTTCAATAGTTACACTATTGATATTGTCCAGTTTGCACAAAAGATTTCGTTGCAATTACTTTATGATTATAGTCGGAGATTACCAAGTGCAACACGATACTAACGGTCTGAAATCAGTCTATATTACTCTTGTTGCAATCGTTTTACAACACGGTTAATTATAACATTTATTATGTCGTTGTTCTCTAGCGGCTGTATTACAATAGTTTATCCATCAAAGACAATTGCGACAAAATTCAGTCGGAGTTGTATGTAATAAATATTGATCAAATATTATGCACTCATTTCTTTCAAACAACTAAAAAAACTTATCAAAAGCACAAACTATTGAACCAATAAAACATAAATAAATTAACAAAAACATCTAATGGTGAAGCACCCAATACAATCCTTACACACTCACACACACACACAAAATTAATGGTTAAAATCACTATCATTTATGAAAGTGATGGAAAAAAGAAGCATGTTCATCAAAGTTATAGACAATGTTTTTATGTTTATAATAATGATTCTATTAGAAATGGATAAAGTCATAGATAAGGACTTGATCAGCACCCCCATAAGAGAGGCCATGCATGATATGATGTTTTATTTTATTTCATCACTTTTTGTCTATCAATTTTTATTCATAGCTTTATTGAATTTGTTTGTGTTAGTGGGATTTTGACAGTTTCTTTTCTGTTATATATGAGGGTGAAAATTTGACAGCATTTTTCACCTTTTCTTTTGTTGTTTTTGTTGTTGTTGTTTACTTGTTTTCAATACAAACTTTATTGTTATCCATTTGGTTCATGAATGTGGAGGACATGGAATCATGTCTTTCATCAAAAGCTAGGGTTAGAGGCTCAACTTTTCCTCCATGGACCATACCCATGTAAGGACATGAATAAAATGTGGTACAATCCAAGTACCTACTCCTATTCCTGTTCTATGTAATGGATGATGTTTGGATTATAGTGTTGATGAATAGTATTTGGAGAAAATGCACACAATAGTTGTTGGGATTGCGCAACTTGAAGGGTGAAACTAAACAACCGAGGATTTTATGAGTTAGAGAATACGCGAAATGGTAAGAAAAGGTGCACGATAAGCCTCTTAGACTCCGTTACTTGACTCCATAATGAGAATCGTACGTCTTGAGCCTACAAAACCAAAGACATCGTTGCCACATTAGCATGATGACATCATGGTTACTATCATATAGCTCTCACCGCTGTAATGTCATCATCACTACCTCATCCTGCCATCGACATAACCCGCATGACATCATCATCATCAACTAATAACGTAATGTCATTCCGTCCCTTTATCTTCACTTTGTGCGTATAAATATCCATCTTCCCAACAGATATGTGAAAATCGAAATTTATTTGTAAGCATGATCTATATTTTCACTGTTGATCTCTTAAACTAGTTCGATAGTGCCCATTTGACTCTAGTAGAGATGTTTATTCTTACACTCAAAGTGATATCTGAGCCCCCC
>JAYMTH010003141.1:0-11331 GCA_036897465.1 Pelargonium australe | reverse complement strand
GATTATATAATTAAATAATTTATTTTTTAATATTGTTTTTGAATTGTGATCCTTTGTCTTTCCAATTTTAAAGTCAAAATAAACCTAACTTGTATTGTAATTTTAAGTTTAAATCTTGTTATTATATATTTATTTACTAAATAAATATTTCTTGTTCCGAACTAACGTTCCAAAGAAGTCTACCCCAAAGTTCCAAATTCTAAGATTCTAACATTTCGTGTTCTCGTTTCCGTTCCGCGTACGGAAGCATTCTGCGATCCAGGTAACTTATGGATCACTAAACAACACTTTGACTCAACCATTCAACTTGCCTAATAAGATGGACTTCAAAGAAGAAAGAGAAAGAAAGACAAGTTAATTGGACATTAAATCATCAATTGTTATCTTGAGTCGCATAATCAATACATCAATCTATAGCTATGCTTGCATAGTGAGCACTCATTTACATAGGTCTACTCCCTATTGAACAACACATTATAACTTTCTTCACAAATGTTGTGGCCCTTGATATGCTTTATTTCCGATCTAATGCTACAATTGGTTTACAAGAAGCAATATAGGTTGGACAACAATCCCAGAGGTGGAGTGAAGTGAATTAGAATGGAGGATGATATTTGTACCCTATAATTGTAATGTTCACGAATGAATTGGGAATTCTTGTGTTGGGTATGGGTATCAACAACAGCAAGAACATTGGGGACAGTGAAATGATAATTGTGGCAAAATAAATTGGACAGTAGCGAGATCATATGTTAATTGTGATAGTGGCTACAACAATGGGATGGGGCGACAATAGTAGCAAGTAGGGATGCAACTTGCTTTATTAGATCTTTTGGACAAACCAAGTTATACCAATAGCAAAGAATAATGGAAGAGGTGATTTACATGCTAAAACAGAACTAGACTTTCAAACCATTGTTGAAAGAAATATTCCCTTCCACTTCCTTTTGCTTTCATCCCCTTTATGAATACCCAACAAATGCAATTCCTAATTAACCTTATTTATTCTTACTTAGAATTCAAACTGCCTACTTAAACCAGAGACAACAGCATATGCCACCACACATAGTAAGCTTCTCAAGAACCTCCAGATCTATGAATAACATCCAGTTCATCCAGAAAACCTTATGACTTCTCCTGTCTCACTAATATTACACTGTTGCTACCAATTTGATCCACCAAAAATTAGCTACCCTAACATGCAGTGTTCATATTTTCTTATTTTCTCAGCTGATTCTGAAGTAACTAGCAGGACAGACAAACCTCAGTAAGTGGGTATGGCTTAAAGTATCAGAGTTCCAAAAGACAGCTCGGTTATTCATTCTTTGACATCTCGCCTGAATGCACCAAGATAAGCTCATCAAGTAGTAAATTACCTCACAAATTGAAAATATTTGGTAAGCCAAATACCCAATATACTAATTATCATTTCCACCTCCGAATGCACAACCAATTTCAATGTTGAATAATTCGACAAGGCACTTGTTGCCCTACTTGAAACTATTTAGACATTCAAAGATCCGCTAAACTGCCAAAACTTAAACTATTATTGCCACACTGAATTTTTCACCAACATAACCGCAATCAGAAACAAAGAATCAAAGAAATGAAACTAAAACAACAAATGAAGGCATGAATAGAACAATTTACAATACATACGATGCAGTACACACTGAAACAAGTGCATTCATGGACGCAAATCGAAAAGAAACCCTTACGTGAGCTTCGAACATGGTGGCGAATAGGGCAGATTCTTATCTGCGAAAATTAGGCGGATTTCGTGGCAGCGTGATCAACCTGCGAAACAGCAGAGGATCGACATCGGAGAATGACCATTGATGAGAATGGGATCGAAATTGATGATTGGGAATGGATTAGGGCTTGTTGAGGAGAGGAGGAGGAGATGAAACCCTCGTGATCAGGACAGAGAGAGACCTGAAGATGTGGACGGTTTTGACGAAATGACAGAAATGTGAATGATTTATGCGAGAAAAATGTGCAGTGAGGTTGTGAGAGAGAGCTATATAGGTCCCGGTCACGCTCAAGCTTTCATTTGCATTTGCAATCAAATTTGAGAAAATGGGCTTTTTTTTGTTTGGGAAATGACGAGATGGGACTCGGTTTCTGCGCAAAATGACATTGCGGAATTGCCAAGTTTTCTAACATGGCCAAAGCCTAGGGACTTGTTTACCCTTCATTTTTTTTATTTTCGAGATTGTGTTGTGGGAAAGTTTGGGGGTTATAAAATATGTTTGAATTTATTTTCAAATATATATTATTGTCTAGCCAATAATGAATTAATATTATCAATAAACTAGTGAGATAAACTATTTGTAATCCGTACAATCACTTGGTGCACTAAAAATGATAACAAGGTTCGTTTGTTTAATATTTTGAGAAAAGATAATTCAAATGTCGGAGAATTCAAAATTTTAAAACCCATTAAATTTTAATTACCATAACATTTTAATATTTCAATTCATTTGAGTAAATAGAATTAATATATATATACACATGTTATCTTCAAAAAATTAAACGGACACATGAATTGTGAATTAGAACTATTCAACTTGTTTTAGTTTCATATGGATTCATGTGAAAAATATGCAAACGAACGTCTCGTGAAATATTTGTTATTGGTTGTGATGAAAAATTCATACTTCATATCTTGATAAAAGTATTTATGCTCACAAAATCAATACATATTTATAATCATATTAAATTGATGTCATTGCGTGAGGTGGGGTGGGGTTTAAAGGGGAGAGCTACCACCTATTGTGTAGCTCAACTAGTTAGTTTTTAAAAGAAAAAAAAAATAATGTCATTCTGACGTGGCGTTGAGAGACTATTGATGATGTGTCAATAATTTCATTGTGATGATGAGGTGGTGATGTCACAACCGTAGGACTCTCGAGACACACTAGGGCTTTGGTGGTTATCAGGAGACCAAATTTAAGAGGTTGCCTTAAAACGCATCATGTCCAAAACCTTCACGCGCACTTTTGAACATCTCTCGTCTAAAAAATGTCTAACGACCTAAGTAACACAATACCTCAGTGATTAGAATGGACTGGAGATGAAGGCTTGGCTTGGGCCAAATTGGTGTAGCGCCATGAAGACCTTCAGGGCATGTTCATGGATGCGAAGGTTCCATGATCCAATGCTATATTAAGAAACCAAACATACAACATGAGGCATACATCATAAACTGCAACAAACTAAGACAAACAACTAAAACAACCAAAGTCCTATGAAGCACAAGAGAAAAATTACATAAAAACGTTCTCCAAAATATGCGAGCAATTACTGTAAATGTAAAGATAACCTAAGCACCTACACTTAAGCAAACGATAATCTTCATACCAACCATTGCTCTTATGTTTTTTTACCCGCTCTTGGACTCCAAGTTGTTACTGCATTTTTTATCTCATTCTCTTTGTGAGTCTTCTCAACATACCTTCTCGTTGTGGCTCCAAAACGATGTTTGAATCATTAACCCGAGTCTGAATGTTGAAAGTACGAAGAACTCTTCTTTTCTGTCACACCGGCAAGAGGTTGAGATATAGTTGAATCCAATACTTGTCTTCGGATACGGGGTTGCAATAACAAATTAAACCAAAAAGTCCCAAACAACTCAAATAAAACATAATCATCCCAAATTAAACAAACTTATACCAACCAAGAAAGAACATGAAAAAAGATTTATCAACACACTAAAGATTGTTTATTTATTAAGGATCAAAAAGCCCAAAATGGGATAGCTTCATTACAAACCCAAGCTCAGGAACAAGAAATCACAGGGATGATTGGGAGAGGGGAAGTCAGCTCTTTCTTTCCTGCATACTCCTCACTCGCTGCAAAACACGAACAAATTCATAAAACAACGAGAAATCAAATCCGGGAACATGCTCAATATCTGCAGTCTTGTTAGGACTAAGTGAAGAGTTACTACAAGGACTTTGGCATATGACAAAGTCGAAACCACCAAACCTGTCCATCAGACTCTTAATCTTGTTACTTGTCAGCTTCTGAATGTCTTCAATTTGAACCAACTCTCCACTTTGCCCACTATTTTCCCACCACCTTTTCAAAATCCTCCGCTTCGTAGCACAAGTCTCCACAGAGACAACACCTTTCAAACAAACGCCAAGCCGGTGTAGAGCAACTTCTGCTCCACCAATGCCACTGAAAATCGACAACATTGTTAACCCATCTGGATACATAGACTTCAGCACCGAGAGATGGTAGCCTAAGGTGTCCGTCTGAAAGCAATGCCTCAGTGCTTGAAGCCTTTCTATTAAACTACATCCAGCATCTTGCGTGTGATTCAGCGGGTAGCCTAGAATGCGCTCTAAATGCTCAGGTTCTATGGGGCTCAGTTTGTGGCGACCAACCCACACAAGATTTAATGTCCGACATTGGTGAAGGATGTCCTTCTGCTGTTCGGGTGAAAGAAGCCCCCGAGAATCGTTTAATATCTTTCCAAGTCGATCACAAAGCTGAGAAATTCCACTTATTTCAGAAGTGATGCAGCTCAACTGTTTCCTCGTATCCCATGACGGCCACCATCTCTTAGTATGAGGAATCGCATCTTCTATTGTCATCGGTGGCTTTGGATCGATGTGAAATCTACTTTTGGTTGGAAGATTGTGTACATAACCTTCCTTCCTACTCAAGGCTGAGAAGAACTGAGCATTGACAAATTCAGGAGCAACTGCATACAAGAACCGTGAAATTTTAGCCCATGAATCATTTGAAACATTCACAACGTTTCCATAAAAGAAATAAGGAGATTTCGCCACCACCCGATCAAGACTTCTGCAAGGACTAGTTTTGAATTCTGTGGAGACTTCATATCTTGTCGGTTTATGGTGGCCTTTCTCTCCTAGACACGACCTTGGCTCATTAGTATACTCTTGTTTTAGCCGTTTCCCTTTGTGATTTGCACTGAAGTCTCTATGTTGAATCTGAGAAGTAGCATCTAGACTGTAATCAAATTCTTGTTTTGGTCTTTTTCCCACACGATTCAATTCTCTGTTTATATCCCCCACCGGGGAAGCAGCAGCTGGAAATAAATCCTCAGTTTTTACTCTTGCTGAACCATATAGATGACGTCTTAAGCCATCATTCATTCCCATAACAGAAGAGCCACACTCCTTTGAAGAAATCAAACCAAATCAACAGAAAGACTAGTAAGTTCATTTGTATTGATCACGTGATGGCACAATAGAAATGACCGAGCATATAATAACTATAGCTACTGGAAAAGAGGGATAAAAAAAAGCTAGTGTCCAGAATCGCATTGTCAAATATTTCAAAACTATAGATCATATGCTTGAAGAAATAAAAAAAAATTATAATCTTCATTATCATCAATCATCATATATATACACAAACAGTCTCAGTCATATGTTCTGCTCAACATTTCTTATTCATGTTTAGCCTCATCTTCATCTTCATCTTCTTTATCTTACAGTAAGTAAAATAATTTTTTCTTTATTTGTATTTTCTGTAAACTATTTAAAAAAACTTGATTAAGGCATGCCTTTTAGCGCATACACCCTAGAGGCGTACTGAGAGAGGCACTTGATGAATGTTGCCTAGCCTGACCATATTGCAATGTGCAAGCGTATAAACTAGCAAACATAAGTATGAAACTATGAACTTGACCTATAAAATCTGAAGGTAATTAAAAGCAAAAAGAAAGTACGATAAATTGAGTTATTAAGATTCAGTACATACCTTATCTTTTTCAAGATAATCATTAGCAATTTCACCTGCAAAAATTGAGTCAACAAGCTCTGATAAAGGCACGTGTGGACCTGTACGCCAAATTGAATTACAATCTTAGTAAAGATCAAAGATGGAATCGAGTTGATATATTTAGTTCATATTAAGGTAAAGCTCACGCACTATATATGCAAATCATCATTCATGGAATGGTAACTACACTCACCAAACTTCTCAACTGCTGCTGAAACTTGATTCTCAGTGAAACCCATTTGCAGCAAACAAAATGTTTTGTCCATGGGCTCAAACAAGGTTTCATTACTAGTTTCCTAATAAAAAAGTTTAAACTGGAATAAGGTAATATTCAAACTATATAATGGATATGCCTAGCAATGTATCAAGACAGAACATAAATAGATAGTTTTCTATGCCGTTCAAATGACAGAAAGTACACTTTGAAATATAAATATAATGAAAATATGTAAAGTACTTATTATATGAGCCATGAAAACTAACTCTTCCAGAACTTTGACACTAAAAACAAGAGAAAAACTGAAGAAAAAGGAGATGGGTATCTCATTACTAGATCAATGCCCCCTTAGTGTTTGAAGGGCAAGAGGGTAACAAGATCTGTCCATTTTGTTGCTAATAAGAAATGTTTTGAAAACGGGACAGGAGGTCAAACCGGTCTGACCAAAAAAGTTTGACTCCACACTAGATTTGAACATACCAATTTTTAGAAGAGAGCAGTTTCGTGTCCTGGTCGGTGTGTCGTATAACGGATCTATCAGATAATTACAGGTTAGTTTGTAGTGAGGTCATGAAAAACTTATATAACGGAGAAAGGCTATAAGTTTCCATGATACTATGTCACTAAATAAAGCTGACTTCTTCATGTGGTATACTGGGATGGGTATCACTTGATGTTGTCTCATGAAGTCCATCCCGTTGATTATATATCAGTACAAGGAGCTTTCCTTACTCTTCGTACTTGTTGCCTCCTTTTTCATTTGCTTCCTACTTCCATATGTATTCTAGCAACTAAGCTGACTTAGATACACAAGGGTGTGCATTTCCATATTTAAGTGTCGAACATTCCCAGGGAAACTTAGAAAAGCTTTGAGGCGTTTCACTAGTCTTATCTTCAGTGCCTGTGCCTCAATGTATAATTAAATTTGAAAATAATTCTTGTAAGAAGACGAGATCTAAGAATGGGGGAGTAACAGCTGTTGGTATAAGATGAGGGATAATAACCAATACCATAATTGTGCCGGTTCTAGAAGGATGTTTTGTAGATGATGAGTGTGGCCTAAGGAAATATGTTGTTGCTGCTTATTTAGTTGAGAGGGGAGATATCAAAGCATAAGCATGAACAAGGAGAATAATAAACTTAACCTCTAAATGAATTTGGATGGGTCTATATGTTGTATGAGGAACAAAAACTGAAGGAAGAAGACTTCAGCATATTTGAAATATGGATGTGCAGTTTTAGAACTCCCTTAGATTTTGCTTTCAGATCAGGAAAATATATGTTGATTTATACTCCCTCCGTCCCAAAATGAGTGTCTTGTTTCCAATTTTTGCAAAAATTAAGAATTACAAGATAATTTAGTGTGTTTCTAATATAACGCTCACTTTCTTCACCTACACCCCATGTGCATCTCATGTGCAGATTTGCCCATGTGCATAAGTGATAAGAGTAATATAGGAAGAACACTAATATAATAACATAAAAATAGAAACAAGACACTCATTTTGGAACAAAAAATTTAGACAAACAAGACACTCATTTTGGGACGGAGGGAGTATATGATTTCCTTGCTTCTTATGAGACTGAATTTGATTCAAATATCAATGTAAATGATCATACATCACCTTCTTATAGACTTTTCTCTTTTTGTTTAGCACCAATTCTCTTCCAAGCAAGAGAAATTAAATGCTAGTTAAAACTACCGGGAAAGGGAAAAGGCAGGAATAAAACAGCAAATTGCCATACAAACAAGATGAGGATGCTACCTCTTTGGGTTGAACTGTAGAAACTTCTGGAGGAGTATTAGCATCCTTGTCATCAAACAAGCTATCCAAAGAATCCTCTGACTCAGAATTTGATTTCTGAAGATCCTATATTCATTCAATTGGAGATCAACAAATTCTTGAAAGAAAAATAAATGTCTTGTACATACTTGACAGATAATATAAGCAGGTAGGGGGAAAAAACAGCAAAGTCGTCATACAAACAAGACGAGGATGCTACATTGCTACCTCATTTGGTTGGACTGTAGAAACTTCAGGAGTATTAGCACCCTTGTCATCAAACAAGCTATCCAAAGAATCCTCTGACTCGGCATTTGATTTCTGAAGATCCTATTCATCCCAAAGCAGATAAACAAATTCTGGATAACTATGTCTTGTACATATTGGACAGATAATATAAGCTGCAGCTTACAGCTGAGTGGGAAAAGGCAAGAATAAAAACCTGCTCCCTAATTCATAACATGTTTCCATAAAGAGAAAAGAAGAATGATAAAACTAAACACTCATCTGATTGCTCTCTCCTGAAATCAATCATAGTATCTCAATCCTTAGAGAAATAATATATAACAATGCAGACATGTGTTCAACAAATCATTTGCTGTATGGTCACAATCCAATCAGAACTTGCAAAAAGAATAACAAAATGTGCACGGAACAGGCTAGACCTCCATAATGCAGGCCCTGAGCATTCTGATTCAAATTTCAATAACCATTAATCAGCTATTTGACAAGTCAGCAATTGCTGTCGAACGTGGACATAGCTATTGACATGGGAATGTATGTGAGACAAGTCAAAAGTGAAAGCATTGCAAGCAGGTCAAAGCTGAAAAATAAGTTCATGAAATACTTGGCAACCTAAAGTTGGAACTACAAAGTCCACTGAACCTTCTGGTGCAGGGCATGTTTGGAGAATCATAAAACCGGTTCTATGTGGAACAGCTGAAAGACAATTCTGCCACTCAATTCTGTTCAGGCCCTCTCATTATAGGATAACTTTCACAAGTGATCCATAAAAACAAGTGAACTGATCATCCAAAGTCAGTGGAGGCAGGTTTTTAGTATGTTAGCTACCAAAAACTAAAATGGATGCTAGACATCTCAGATTTGGCCAACTATAATCAATGATTTAGACAACTACTTTTCTGTAATCAAAGAAGAAATTTGACTAGGTCACATTTTGCACAAATTAAAAATTGGCAGAACAGGTGATGACATGTACAGGCGATTCAAAAAATTGAACAGAACATAATTCAGCCTATAATATGTCGTGCAACTCACTAATGACATATGACCTAACCATGAAGAAAGAATGCATAAAAAATCTATGTAGATATATAGTCACAAAATAGCTAATGCTTCTAACATTAACAAGGAGGATGTTGATATAACATCTTCTTTTAAAAGCAATAAATAAATAATATATAAATGACAAGAAACAAAAGGTATAGATAGTATAACAGACAGTATTTGTGCACTTACAGAATATGCAAAGAGAGTCTCCACTAGCAAGTCAGCATCATCTTCACCTAGATTTATGAGAACATGAAAATCCATAGAAATCTCATAAACAAGTCTTAGGCTTGTCATGCTATCTATAAATGAATAAATATACAAACATAAATCAATTACCCGGTAGATAAAAGACAAATTTTAATATATGAACTTACCCTTCTCTTTGATCACTTTGTCAACAAGAGATGGTAAGAATCCCATTCCTATGAGGGATGATCTCAAATTGCTACCAGATGAACATGCAACATTGTTCTGGAATCATGTAAAAACAGCAGGAGAAAAATAAGGAACTCCCATGTGTAAAGCCCTAATTGGAATTTGCTGATGACTACAAGATGTATGGCACACAAAGAACATGAAAATGTGAGCACTGATAAAAACTGACAATGAATGTATGTAGAAGCATTAACATTCAAACAGATATATTCTATTATTCGCACAAGCGTATCGGTGAATTTGAAGTAGCACATAAAATTTCTGTGAGCAAACTCAATCTCTTATCAGCCAAAAGTACATTTTCCAGCAATTGAATCACTAAAACCAGAAGATACAAGCTAGATGCCTATAACTGAAGAAGAGCAATGCCAGAAATTTCATACAAAAATATAACTTCACGCAGAATCGACATTTAGGAATTGCAAAGAAGGTCACAAACAATTCCACTTTTGTTCGCCACAGTAAATGTAGAGAGGACTGTTTCACACTGGCGCCATTTTCTTAGCAGCCAAACAGCACGAACACCTCAATCGGAGATGAGACGAGAGCGCATAAAAGGACAAAAACCATAGAATATTGATACGAACTAGAATCGAACAAATTAACACAGAGGCAGTGATCATCGCCATGCTTTCTTAAAAAACTTTACCTCCATTTACTAGAAGACGAGCGCAATTGGAAAAGAGCAGAGTAGGGGATTGTCTGATCGGAGAGGAAATATTCAACCACGCACGGAGGCGCGTGTTGCACAGACGCCGCCTGATCGGGCAGACGAGAAGGATATGAAGACCAGAGAAATGGAGTATGCATGGTGATATCGGCGTAATTAGTCTGAGCTGAAAATGGGAATCCACGGCGTGCATGGGTCACGTGTCAGGTACTTCACCCGCGGGATGCCACGTCATCAGTGGCGGTTAAATTGTTGTCCAAATAGGATATGAATGTGGGACCCGCACTGTGATGCATGTCGTACAGTAATGAACTAATGATGGTAATTGGAAAAGCATTTGAAAAAAGAGTTTTAGCCTAATGTTAAATCATATTTTGACTTACTATTATGGTGAAGAAAAAAAATGACAATTCTAAAATTTCAATTATTTCTAAAGTGTATAGTAACAACTTGATCATTCTTACTTCCATTATCTCTTTTAAAACAACTTTAGTATTGATAAGAATGTCTTGATATTTTAGACACTTGTTTACTCTTAGAAATTGTACGAGCGTAGATTTGTACTCGAAACGGATAAATAAAGGCTCATGGTAGCCAAGTTGTGCGACCATTCATAGGCAGCTAGCCCTTACATGAATTTGAATCATAAAGTGTTTTTTTTCTCCAGAGATCTCAAGTACGAGCCTCAATCGTAAGTTTGCTTATAAATAAATAAAAGAAAAATGTTCATTTTAGTCTCTGAACTATTCAAAACGTTTCGGTTTAATCTCTAAACTTTCAAGTGTTTCAGAATAGTCTAAAGTAGAGCAAAACGATCAATTTTAGTTCAAAGTTGGACGAAAACGTTCCAAATTAGTCAATACGGATTCTGTCACTATATTTAACGGAATGGAATGATTTGGAACGTCTTCATTCAACTTTGGATTAAAATCAATCGTTTTGCTCAACTTTGGACTATTCTGAAACACTTGAAAGTTCAGGGACTAAACCAAAACGTTTTGATAGTACAAGAACTAAAATGAACTTTTTTCCATAAATAAAAAGCTTAGACATGTTGCTTTTAGTAAATGGGCCACTAGAGTGGGGATCATAATCAAACTAAACTTGGTAGTTTTGGTCTGTCTAAGGCTTGGCAATATTTCTATTACTATATAATATGATGGTTTCTT
>JAYMTH010003140.1:0-11332 GCA_036897465.1 Pelargonium australe | reverse complement strand
CTGTTAAATGTAAAGTTTATAGGGGTTATATGTCTTGGTCAATAGTTTATAGGAGCTATCTGTTATTAGTCAATAGTTCATAGCAGCTTAGTGTAATTAACCCTAAAAAAATCAAACCAAAATGGATTTTTTACCGGATAAATTAAAACCCAAAATAGACAATAACTGTATTTTGAGTATCAATTAAGGACAGCCCTACCTACAGTATAAATAGAAGTGCACAAAAATGTATTTATTTTTTAATTTTCTTTTTATAATAGTATTGATCTATCGGTCTGGGCTCTTTCCTTTTTCCAACTCTTTCTCTCTCCTCTTTCTCTCTCTAAACTCACCTGTAAAGTGACTAGAGGTTGGTCTTCGGCATTGACTCGTCCCGCGGCACCGAGTCTCCTGCAGCTCGACTCGCCGGCGGATCGGTGAGCTAAGCCAGAAACAGAGCTAGTTCCATTTTTGGGTTTCCATTTTTTTTTTTCTCCTTGAATCACCAAAAAGTTGTGTTTTTTTATTTTCCTTTTATATGCAGAGATTGCAGAAGATTTTTCATTTTTTTGTGATTCTGTGTATAGCAATTTTGGAGAGTGATAAAGAAGCAATAAATCAGTTAATTTTATGCACATTCTAGGAGGTATGTTGAATGAGATATTTTACACATTTTATGTTTTGAGCTTTATTGTGTTTTTAATTTTATTACCAGAAATGATAAAAAAGCTGGACTCTGGGTGTATGATTTTCAGCATTTAAGTAAAAGATGCTGTTGTGGGTTACTATTTGGAGGATTTTTTGGTTGATTTTTTTTATAATTTGATTCAGGTTGTATAAGTAGAGACTTGGAAATGTTTTCTGGGTTGAGCAATTGATTTCATGAAATGGCAGAAGAAGAAATAGAAATTAGAAAGAGGTGAAATTCAGAATTTTGGGCATTTCTAGGAGGTGGCAACCGGGAAATTAGAGTGATTTGAGGTAGAAGCTATCGAGGGGAGGAAGATTGGCTGCTTAGGCAGCATGAATCCAATGAATTTTGGGGGGGAGATTGGTCAATTCACAGTTCCTCCTGAGCGGGTGAATCCAATGAGAGCAAATTGGATGCCACTCACGCCGGAGAAGCAGTTTCCGAGATCTAATCCGGTAAACCCATCCCCGGCTGAATGGCAGCAGCTTTCAGGAATGTATGGTTCGTATATACAAGAGAGTTCAAATTTTAGCGGGGGAGCTCAGAATTTCATGAATCAGGTAGAAGGGGGTCAAAATGTGGGGTACTATGGTTGCAGTGGAGATTTGGGAGATAGACACGAGGTGCTCAACGACATTGCCGGGTCCTATGCTCAGGCATTCAACGTGGAAAGAGCTACTCAGAGTAACAACATTCCCAGGTCCTATGCACAAGGATTCAACGTGGAAAGAGCTACTCAGAGTAACGACATTCCCAGGTCCTATGCACAAGCATTCAAAGTGGAAAGAGCTACTCAGAGTAACAACATTTCTGGGTCCTATGCACAAGCATTCAACATGGAAAGAGCTAGTCAGAATAATAACATTGCTAACCTCGCGGCAATGAGAAATGCAGCAGCTTTCATGACCCGGGCGAAGAATACTCAAAGAGGTCCTACCATGGTGAATGCGCCTCCTATTCCCGACCTGTATTCTCAAGTTGACAGCACTTGGAGAATACCAAATGCGGGTACCTCAGCGCTTGCTGATTTGAATCACTGGTCGAGCTCAAACCAACTGGGGACCTGCAACAGCTTATCAGATATCCAACGTAAGTCATAAAACTCATATTTATCTAATAACAGCATATGCATTTGATTATAGTTCTATATAATCACATTTTCTAGATGCATTTGTCATGATATGGCAATGAATCAATATGCAGTTCACATTCTAACTGTAGTTTGAATGTTCTATCTACTACTGTTCAATCGGTTAAAGAAATAATTAGGAGACAATCTGTTGATGCTTTTGACTAAATATGGCAAGGAATATTATGCCAGCCATGTAAAACGTAGTTGTCACCAAATTGACTATGATAATTCACTACAGATGAATTGATACAAGAATCAATCAGGAGATGCTTATTATATGGTATTGCAATGAATCAGTTCGATATAATACTAGCCATCACGTAATGTGTAATCATCATCAAACTAGTTCTGATAAATTCATTATAGATGAGACACTGAACACCAAACTGCATAACGATTAGTCTCTGAAGCAAATAGGCATATTACTGAACATATGAATATGTATATGTGTATCCAAGACATTAAAAAATTGCAGGATTAGAACATTTTTTTTATAAAAAAAAATTACGTGCTGAATGTTAATGAGAAAACACCGAAAAAAGATTGGACAATCATTTTTTTCATAGGATTTTCAGCTATCCCTGCTTGTTTAAATTTATTCTGCATTAATTAATGTTCTGCAAACATCTATTGAAAAATATTTTCCAGCAGATGAATTCCATGTACCTGGCAGACCCGACTATAATCTGAACCTACCACCAATAACAGAGACAGAAGTCAGCACCAGAATAAGCAACTCACCCCAAATCCCAGCAGTTGAACAGAATGAGGGCGATAAATTTCAAAACAGTCAGTTTTCAGCAGTACTCAATTTATTGATCGGTGAAAGTTCGAGTAAGGAAAAAGATCATGAGAGTGTCCCAGCAGCAGAAAATGAAGAAATTAGTCACCATTGCAATGAACTGCAGAACATTGTGGACTCATCATCCACTGTCATTTCCACACCTTTCAAGGAAAGCAAAGATTCTGAGAAAGTGAGTGATCAAGACATTGATCTGAACAGAACACCCCAGCTGAAAGCACCCAAACGGAGAAAAATCAGGCCCAAAGTGGTCGTAGAAGGGAAGCCAAAAAGAGTCCCAAAATCTGCAGGGCATAATATGGATTCCACCTCCAAGGAGAGTCCAGTTGCAAAGAGAAAATATGTTCGCAAGAATGGCCCAGGGTCCCAACAGGGAGATATTATTAACTCTCCAACACCTCCAACCCCAATTAATGCGGATTCCAACCAGAAAACTGGGAAGAGGAAATATGTGCGCAAGAAAGGAGTGACGGAATCAACGGCGCAGAAGGCAGATACTATGGGTAATGATACAGATCCTAATGCTGGAACTGCTGCAAAATCATGCAGGAGAGGTCTGATTTTTGACTTAGAAGAGGGCAGCGACAGAGACCAAAGCGCAATAAGTGGTGGGAAGGAAGCACAGCAGATTATGAGACCTTTTAATTTAAATTTAGACGCTCAGAATACAGAATTGTATTCTGGAACTAACAGTTCATTTGGGGCAAGGTCCACCGGACAGATCAGCCAGCAGGATGGGATAACAGGAACAAGTAGTGCTACTCCATCCATGGATAATATACTAACCAACTACATTTCACTGTCGGGAAGGCGGTCAGCTGGAGCTTCCCAAGCTTCCATGGACAGCCTGCGCGTAGAAAATGCAAATGTCTGCTCAAGAGATATAGATGTGGGAAATGCTGGTCCATGGCAAAGGAGAAGCACATGTGGGTTTACTCCCAGACAGCAAAATATATATGCAGACGGAATAGGTCAAATTGTCTTCCGAGCCAAAACTAATGAGAACATTGAGGCAACCAGACAACTCATGTCTCAGAGTAGGCCCCAACAAGTACTTGACTCTTTTTCCCACTCCGTTGAATCGAGGGGATCCAAGAGAGGATACCATCAGATGCTTCAGCAAGGAGAATGTTATAGAATGAGCAGCAACTCAAGCCCAGAATTGTCAGATAACCACAAGAAAAAGAGGTTCGAAAATGACCTTATGAGCACCTATGGCATGCCTTTTGCCAAGGTAGTTGAAGACATTTCAACAGAAGCCAACACAGGATGCATCAATGAAGTTCGTGCCAATTGTTTTACATCACAGATACCCCATGAAATTCTGAATTCCCGCTTCAGAAATTGCAACTCCCAAAAGGAACCAACTTGTGTGGCGAACTTTCTTGGTGACTTTCACACTCACCATATGGCTGCCCGGCATAGTTTGCCTCACCAACCAACACCTGGAAAGCATTCATATAAAGACATAATGGGAGAAACCAGGGGAGTGACACAGGTCCAGCACTTACCATCCCAATCCGCAATTGCAAACCATAATCGACTCCCACCCGCTCCTTCCAAAATAGCCTATGTACCAGACAAGACACAGGTTAATAGAACTTACCAGGCCACTGCTCCGGCAAAGAAGCAGACTGCTGTACGTGCCTCGTCAAATTCAGCTATAACCCTGCAGGATAGGGGTCTACAAGAACAGAAGAGCATACTGATGAATCATTTATCCAGGCAATCACAAGGTACATTCCATGTTAAGAGACCTTTATGAACTAAATAATCTCAAAAAGAGCTCAAAAAACTCGCAAATGAACCACAATAGTAATATACCTTTTATGTAAATTGGTTTGCAGGTCTGACAAAGCAGCAGCAACATCATATTCAGATCGACAAGATCATACATCAGTTGGAGTATCTCAGTATTCAAGAAGCGGGGAACGCTGTGATGAGACGAGATCAGCAAGCAATTGTCCCATATAAAGGAGATGGTGCAATTGTTCTTCATGATGTCAAAAGGCGTAAACCCAGGCCTAAGGTGGACCTCGACCCGGAAACAAATAGAATATGGAAGCTCCTGATGGGAAATGAAGGAGGTGAGGGCATTGAAGGAGCCGACAAGGAAAAATGGTGGGAAGGAGAGAGGGAAGTCTTTCGTGGGCGAGCAGATTCCTTCATTGCACGAATGCATCTAGTCCAAGGTACTTGAAGAATTCTTTACAATGTATAGTTGGTCCCACTATATTTTATAGATATAATGTGTAGTCGGCTCACTAATCATAACTTACAATGTAGCTACCCCACCATAGTTCATATCTCACATTGATTAAGCAACCGTTCCTTTTGCATAAACCAGCTTTTTGTGAACCTTTTAATAATGTAGAGGGTATTAAGGTACATTTATGCTAATAAAACCTGTAACTTACTATTCACAGGAGACAGACGCTTCTCATCATGGAAAGGATCTGTTGTTGATTCAATCATAGGAGTCTTTCTTACTCAGAATGTTTCTGACCATCTCTCAAGGTGACTTTTAAGAATTGTTGTGAGACCAAATTTCCAGTGCAAGTAAAACTACCGCAAACTTTTCTTCATTAACTTCTTTACTGCTCTGTGCAGCTCTGCCTTCATGTGTCTAGCAGCACGCTTTCCCCCCAATACAGCAAACAATGATGCATCTGAAAGCAATGGGAAAAGCAAAGGAAAAAGCATATTGATTGAAGAGCCAGAAGATTGCGTAGTTAACCTTGAGGAAAGCATCAAATCTCTAGAAAAGATATCATGTCTACCAGTCGACAATGGAAGCTCTGTAACACCACAAAAATTAAGAGAACAAAAAAGAGATAGTGAAACCTCAGGAACAGAAAGAACAAGCTTTACAGAGGTGCAAAGTCAGAATGTAGAGGAAGAAGTCATATCATCACAAGGCTCCAATGACTCCTCAATTGTTCAAGACAGTGGAGGAATCAGATTTTACTCAGGTTTCAACTCAGAAGCAGAAGATCCTAGAAATGGGTGCATTTACCAAACAAATCCCAGTTCCAATTTTATCAATTTCCAAGAGGTGGAGAAAACAGCTATCTTCCAGGAATGCTGCAGCCATGTTGATGAAAGCTGTCCAAAAAAGCAATCAGAACATCCGGAAAGTTGCATGCCAAGGTCAAAATTGCAGATGGGTGCTCTCAATGGTTCTGCATTTACTAACCCAATCACTTCTCAGGATCTACAGATGAGAGTACCAGCTGCTCCTTCCAATAACTGCCTCTCAAGCATAATTCCAGACTTTGGAGTACAGGAATATCTTGACATGTTCAGTGAGGAAAGCACATCTCAGTGGTATTCAACTACCGGAATAGTCAGAACAAAATATGCAAACTGCACAAACAATTTGGCACCAAAGTATGTAACTGAGAGCCATATCCAACGCAATGCATTGCTGAGATCTCAAGATATGGCAACAGCAAGACCATTTGAATTATCATCTGTGCACTCAATGCAACAGCAGAGTATCTCTCAAAGAGGGCCGCATGCTGGATATGATCAACAGTTACACAACAATTATCCAAGTGGGAGGAACAAGAGCTTACTATTCGAAAACACATCTGTTGCAGAGTCAGTAAATCATGCTGATGCTCTAGCTAATTGGAACAATGGTACCATGAAGACTGTTCAAAATGTTTCTAAGCAAATGGATAATAATTCAGATTTTGTGGAGAGTATCTCTGTGATGAATAATCAAGCATGTACCGACAACACACCGGTGAAACCAAAACCAAAAGAGCAAGTTCATTCCTCTGGTAAGCCAATTGTTGAGATGAACACCAAAGCAAAGAGTGGGAAGGCCGGGAATGAGGGTAAAAATGCAGTTGACTGGGATATTTTGAGGAAGCGGGTCCAGGCAAATGGAAGAAAAGAAAGAAGCAAAGATGCAATGGACACCATGGACTATGAAGCAATGAGAAGCGCTAAGGTTAAGGAGATTTCTGATGCAATTAGAGAACGAGGGATGAACAACATGCTAGCTGAACGAATCCAGGTTCTTTCACCAGCTTAATTCTTATGGCTTTTTGGCTTAGACCAGATCAAACAGTCTATGAATGTAATATTTTAGAACAAATAAACATGTCATCTATCGTGGTTTGACACCGGATGTACAATATTGCAGGACTTCCTAAACCGACTGGTCAGAGAACATGGAAGCATTGATCTTGAATGGTTGAGAGAAGTTCCCCCAGACAAGGCAAAGTAAGTTGTCCCATATTAGTAGCTTCATCTAAATATTACAACTACCATGCTTGTCAAATGTCAACAATAATCGTATATCATATACAGCAGTAGCATATAGTATATAGTATAACACTGTGTTTGATGACATCTGGTTGTCTCTAATAACATTATTGCAGAGAGTATTTATTAAGTATACGGGGTTTGGGGTTGAAAAGTGTGGAATGCGTGCGGCTCTTGACGCTTCATCAGCTAGCTTTCCCGGTAAGATTTATATGGAAAAGTACTAACCACTTATGATTACTAGATGCCAACTCATATAATCAACTTTTTCATGTATATATCTTTAAAAAGGTTGATACCAATGTTGGACGGATAGCAGTTCGCCTAGGATGGGTCCCCCTCCAACCACTACCCGAGTCGCTTCAGCTACACCTCCTAGAGATGTAAGCATTTTTAGGCAAACCAATCAACAATAAGTCACTATAACTCCAGACTGCTAATTATTTTTCCATGTAGGTATCCTATGCTGGAGTCAATTCAGAAATATATCTGGCCAAGATTGTGCAAGCTCGATCAACGAACATTGTAACACAACCGTCCATTCATATCAAAAGCAAAAACCTACATTAATGTATGCTTATATAGATATATATTCTCCACTAAATCGTTTGCTATTAATACATGCAGGTATGAGCTACATTACCAGATGATTACATTTGGAAAGGTAAGTTATAGTAATTATTTTAGCTTATGCTTCCTAATATAAAAGATGACTTACTCATGTTTTGATGTTTATACAGGTATTTTGCACAAAAAGTAAACCAAATTGCAATGCATGTCCAATGAAAGGGGAATGCAGGCACTTTGCAAGTGCTTTTGCAAGGTTGGTGTCCAATCTGCTCAAGTATTAAATTTCCTGCAACTATTTGCAGGCAGTTGTTTTTATAAAAAGAAACTATAAATTAAAAAATGCAAATTACTGAACACACTATATTATATTTTAAATTAATGACAAACTAATTGTAAACCTGTTGGTGCAGTGCAAGGCTTGCCCTGCCAAGTCCAGAAGAGAAAGGTATTGTCAGTTCAACCTTTCCCACATCACAAGAGAGAAACCCTACACCAGTCATCAACCCAATGCCACTTCTTAGAGAGCCAGGGTCAGATGGGAAGTGTAACCCCATCATTGAAGAACCAGCCACGCCAGAACAAGAGATTACAGATCTATTAGAAAGTGACATTGAAGACATGTTTGATGAGGATCCTGATGAAATTCCTACAATCAAGCTCAACATTGAAACTTTCACAGAGAATCTGCAGAAGTATATGCAAGAAAATATGGAACTTCAAGAAGGCGACATGTCCAGGGCTTTGGTTGCCCTGAATCCTGAAGCTGCTGCTATTCCAACCCCTAAACTCAAGAATGTCAGTCGGCTACGCACAGAGCATCAAGTGTAAGTAGATCTACTATACTCATCCTAACCAATTATATTTTGAAGGTGTCAGAAAGTTGGCTAAAGCGGTCAAATTTGAGGAAATATAAATCACATTACTCAATTAAAAATATATATTACATCCCTACCAACCTTATTTTTAACAAAGCTAGAAAGTTTAATGCATCAAAATCATTTGCATTAGGTGAAAATTTGTTCTAGTCAATATAAAATATATAGCGCAATGGTTTCAAAGAAATTACCCACGTGCATATATTTTGTATTGACAACTGCAGTTTTTCACCTTATAGAGATGATTTTGATATATTCAGTTCTTGCTTTGTTAAAAATAAAATAATAAACAAAAAGAAGTTTCCTGGAGACTGAATTATTCTCATCAGACTAAAATGGTTTTGTACTCCCTCAAAGTTGACCCAGTTTAGCTTAATCTGGTCCTTTATTGAAAGATTCATATGTAGTGAGAGCATTCTAACAATTTCCATGTTTGTGTAATGAAGGTATGAACTTCCCGATTCACATCCTCTCCTGACTGGGGTTAGTAATTCTTCTAGTTTTAGTAATTTTTCTGATGTCAATTGTCAAAGACATAGTGACCAATCCCAGCTTACCATACTTCTATAATATTCACAGATGAATAGACGGGAACCTGATGACCCAAGTCCATACCTTCTGGCTATATGGACACCAGGTAAGAACTTCTATATGTAATGTTTCATGTATGGACCCGAAAAGACCCCATAAAATATTCTAAGTGTATGCGATCAAAATGTTAGTATCGATAAGATCACAAAATATTATTCCACTGCATGCAACATAATAATAGTATGTCCATAGTAAAAAAATTTAAATAGAAAATCCATGGAAGGATTCAGGTATTAAGACATGAGAGATGATCATATAAACAATTGATCATTTACGAGACACTTACTCAGTTATGCTCTCTTTATTGCCAGGTGAAACTGCTGACTCGATTCGGCCACCAGATATAAAATGTAACTTCCAGGACACAGGCAAACTATGCAATGAGGAGACATGCTTTTCATGCAATAGTACAAGAGAATCTAATTCACAAATAGTCAGAGGAACAATATTGGTGAGGATATTGACATTGATTATGCCTACATAATATAATGAAAAGCAATGTACAATAAACTACCATGAGCTCTCGTTGTTTACAGATTTTATCATAAATTTGCAGATACCTTGTAGAACAGCAATGAGAGGAAGTTTTCCACTCAATGGTACATACTTTCAGGTCAACGAGGTAAACTTCATTGTCTCTATATGATCATTTACACGTGTCTTGTGCACTCTTGAGTAGTTTAGATTGAAGTTTCATGACTATTATGACACCCATCCTATTAACTGATTCAGTTATGGTATTATCCACAATTTAGCATCACTCATTTCCAGATAAGATGTCCAACAATTAAAAAATATTATTATGTAGATGTTCGCGGACCACAAATCTAGTGTCAATCCAATTGATGTTCCAAGATCATGGATATGGAACTTGCCAAGAAGAACCGTGTACTTTGGGACATCTGTATCAACAATCTTCAAAGGTAAACATAGACAACAGAGAGTTACCATGATTGGTCATAACTCTAATATGGTCAAAATTACTAACTGTAAATATCATGTTTACCAGGGCTATCAACAGAGGGAATTCAGTATTGCTTTTGGAGAGGTATGGATGCTACCGATGAGTTTTTGTATTACTTTATTACAATTGGTTTAAGTGAAACAAACAACATGTCAGACAATTGTGCATGAAGTGTAAAACAAAGTTCTTTTTCCAACTTAAGCATCTGAGAATGTTTACTTTTTTGTTACATTTTTTTCTCAGCATTTGTTACTCTTCAAGAAGCAAGATTAAAAGTGTAACTAACTCCATTAGTTTACCCACAACTTATTTAGTGTGTCTGTGTGTGTGTTTCTAGATGATGTGATTGCTAGTCAGTTGAAGAACAGCATTCTATGAATCCTAGTAATTATAGATAGCAAAGAATTGGTAGTGAGTTCAAAAAAAATTCCAAACTGCAAACTATTTTCCAAGGTCATACTCTTACTTCACACCCATTATGTACATAGTACATTATTACTGTATGCTTCCCTTCTAATGCATTCATCATCTCTTACTTTACTCAGATAGTGACTTAAGCAAGCATGTCTTTCTATTGAGTGTGTAAAGTGTAATGCAGTTTTTCCTTCTAACTAAGTTCCCACATTGTTTTTTGTATTGTTCTCTGACATATAAGTATGAGATGAAACAGTAAGCCAAAAGATGGATTTGCAACTTTAAGACCTTCATGCAACAATTAAAATGTTACTATATTATATTCCTTCGGAATTATTTTAACTATATGACTTTTAATGCATTGGCAGGTTTTGTTTGTGTGAGAGGGTTTGACCAAGAAACAAGAGCACCCCGACCTCTAATGTCCAGATTGCACTGTCCGGCAAGTAAGTTGGCAAAACAATAATGCAAAGAAGCTTACCAGCAAAAGGAACTGGCCTGGTTTAGACACAGTAAAAAATATTGCTTCCCTAGTGAGAAAGGAGATCTTCGACTAACACATTGTTGTAAATTTCAATTTTTCGTCCTCTAACATGAGAGATGCATTCACCGCATGTTTCGATAAGCGGCAGAAAGAATTTTAAAGTCAATTCCTAGATCACATGATATAGTGGATGTAATCTGTACATTACAAATTGTAATGATTATTTCAATTCATATTCAAAGTTAAATATCCCTGAAATTCCAGCCAATTCTTTAATAAAAATGTCACAGAAGCTTGCAAAGTTTGTCCTATGATATATGAGTGGGAATGAAGGAAATACACGAGTGATGCCCAATGTAACAAAATAAAAGCAACGAGTTTCCATTGCACAATACAGGATATTTCTACATATTTCAACAACAAAAGTATGCACAATACAGGATATTTCTACAACATATTTCAACAACAAAAGTATGTATAAGGCTTATTTTATTCTCCTAGCCTTATATTTCTTCTTCTTTTTTCTCTCTCTTGTTCTTTTCTTCTTCTTTC
>JAYMTH010003139.1:0-11336 GCA_036897465.1 Pelargonium australe | reverse complement strand
GAAAGGAGATATTAGGGAAATGAAAATTAAAAAAAAAAAAAAAAAAAATGAAAAAGAAAAAAAAAAAAAAAAAATTGAGTAAAGAAGAAGAAGACAACAATAGAAAAGAAATGAGAATGTGGAAGGAAGATTTTGTTGGATAAGTAGACAACATTTCTTCCACAAATTAAGCACATTTTCTGAATCTAAATAATTACCATTTCTAAATAAGTGATCATCATTCCAAAAATTAGCAATATACTATTTAATTAGTAACAATATTGTCATCGACAATCTGTATTTTATTTTCATTTTTTTTATAGTATCTATTTTCACAGATTTGTGCTCGTCCATATAGAATTAGAATTTAGAGAGTAATTGAAACCACCACCACCACCGCCTTCTTCTTCTTCTTCCTCTGGCTCTGTTTCTTGTTCTCTGTCTCTGTAGCTGCCAAAAATGTCGAGCAACGAAGAGTATGTGGACGATGCAAATGGGGATTCATTTAATAAGAGAGTGAAGCAGCGCTTCAAGGATCGCTCCAAGGTACGCTCGCTCATTAATCGATCCTTCATTGCTTTTTTGTTTGACATTCGCGATCTGATTGAGTGTCTGTAAATTGTTAAGCAGAAAGTGGCTCAAACCAAGGATATGTTGTCCAAGCAAGCTGTTCATACCAAAGAGATGCTCTCCAAACAGGCCGTTAAAATTGCTAAACAAGCTGAGGAACACGAAAGGTTCATCAATAAGGTGGGTTTTTTTTTATTATTTAATTTGATATATTGGGTTTCTGGTTCTGGCTTGATCCAGAAAATTCATGTTTAAGCTACGTATGTTATTTGTTTTTATGGATTGTTCATATTTTGTTTAGGCCATTCACTGGGTTAATTTAATTATTGAGCTTGATTGTGGTTTGAATTGTTTTTTTTAGGTGACCCATTTGATGGGAGTTCTTGGCTTTGGTGGGTTTTGCTTCCTATTGGGTGCAAGTGGGTAAAATTAAATAGTCTGATTCATAGAATTAGTTAGATTCGAATAGTAGTTGGTTCATTTGGTTGATTTTTTTGTTAATTTTGAAAATTACCAGGGCCCCAAGATGTTCGATATGTATATTGTTTGTTCTACGTCACCTTTGTTCCTCTTCGATGGATATACTATAGATTCAAAAAATGGCATTACTATCTACTGGTAAGCTCTACATTATAGTTCTATTGTTTTTCTCACATAGGCAGATAGGATCTAAGGGATAACTTCAAAACCATATATGAAATGTAGCAAAATGGTTCTTCTTGAATGGCCTTCTTGGGGATAATGAGAATATCAAACTGGATTCCCGTTGTAGCCGGGAACTTAGGTTTGGTATGCCACCAGAAAATATGGCACTAGATCATATGCTTCAATGGGAAAACATAATTCATGTATCAGATCCTAGTTAATTACTTGTGATTGCATATTTTGTTAATGCTAACTTACGTACGGTGATTAAGCAAAGTGGAAATCAAATAATAAATGGGAAAATTATTCATAGCGATCAGCGGATATGATGATTGAAGTATTCTTGATATCTTCTAGTAGACACATTGTCGAGTTTAACTAACCATACCCCTTCCAGAATTACTATTGTCTATCTCAGGCTCTTGCACTCTAGCTTCATAGCTTTATCGTATGAATTTCTAAGATGAGAAACTAGAAAATCAATGATATATTTTTGGTCTGTGTTTATGTCTCAGGATTTTTGCTACTATGCCAATACAATCTTCTTGGTTGATCTTCTCTTATATCCAAGAAATGAAAAGCTATTCCTGGTTTGCTTCTCTTTTGCTGAGGTAAGCAAACAGCCAGGCACTTTTAGATTACTATGTCCATGTTCCGACTCTTTTGATTACTATACTGCAGGGTCCATTGGCCTGGGCGTTGATTGTTTGGCGTTGTAGCTTGGTTTTCAGTTCAGTCGACAAAATTGTTAGCGTTCTGATTCATGTTTTACCAGGTGATGAGCTGGACCATCTTCAAGAGATGATGGCATTTTCTATTTTTCTTTTCCTTTCTTTTCTAGTAGTACTTGGTCAATTATTGGTAAACTTCATAGCTCCAACGCCTTTATTAACAATATAGTTTTCTTTCCAGGGATTGTATTTTTCACCATTAGATGGTGGGATCCAACAACCTTTGCAGCCATGCATCCGCAAGGGGCTCAGCGTAGAGCTTCGTGGCCTTACGTAGAAGGCGAAGCCTATCTCTGGCTATGGCTGTTTGCGGTTCCCTTAGTCGCTTACACCCTCTGGCAGATTCTGTATTTCCTCATTGTCAATGTTCTAAGGCGACAGAGACTGTTGAGAGATCCCGAAGTAATGACTTCTTACAGGTTCTCTCCCTTTCTCTCATCCATAAACACATAGTTCTATCCATAGAATTGCTGATGACAAGGATTAGCACGTCTCTTTCCATTTTTGGTAAAACCTTGCTGCCTTAATCCATGTAGGGGACTCTCAAAAAGAGCGAAGAAAGCAAACAATTTGTGGTGGCGTTTAAGTGGCTTGCTCGGGGATCAGAATCGCATGTTCATGTACATCCTGTTCCAAGCCATATTTACCGTAGCAACCATGGCACTCACAGTTCCTATTTTCTTGTCATATGAACTACATGTGATTTTCCAAATACTAAAGGTTTCAGCATCTGTTTGGAATGGAGGAAGCTTTTTGCTGGAAGTAATGCCTCGGCAGGTGATTCTTAAGGAGAAGAAGAAATCAGAATCGCAGCCGATGAATGCCATGGAAAATTCAGATGATCCCCCAAACGATTCTTCGGAGCACTTCCAGTGCCAATCATAACATATTATGTATCATAGCTCATCTAGAATTAGTTGTGCATTAAACACCTAATTTGTGTTGAATGACCCAGAGATACAGATTACTAACAGTGGATGTCAATTTTGATATAAAATGTATTAACACTGCTTGAATTGCTATTCAGATTATGGAATGTATACCAGTAAATGTCTAGTATTCTGCCATATATATACATGTAGTCTTTTGATTGTTTTATATACACGTAGTTAGAGCTGACAATTTGAGTTTCTGATCGACTTGTTTAAATTTAGATCGAGAGTATTTCAAATCTGATCTGAAAGGGGTTTGGATTAGATCGGAACAAATTCCTCTGCATTAGACTGGATCGGATAAAATTCAATTTTTTAGTGTTAAATGAACAGATTTGTCCAATACTATCCAATCCGTATAATTTGCGGATTCGAAAATTGATGGAATCAGTTTTAACTCAGATTAGATTTCAGATGCCAGTACAGTAGGTCTTGACACAAATTGATAGGTAGTTGAATTCAGTCTGTTGAAGAAAAAATGTACATTATACTGTATTAAATACAAATTTGCATCCACATACAAATTACACACAGAAACCACCCCAACACAACAAATACAAAAAAGCCAATTTCAGGCTTGAAAGAAACCAGGACACCATTGCCTGTTTCTGTATTTTCATACTACACACTAAAAGCTCTGGCCTATAAAATAAAAAATACCCTCTTGTTGACGGAACGCGATGGGGCGAAAATGAATGACCCAGACATCAAACGAATGCGGCTGCCTGGGTTGATGTACATGTATTATACACATGATTGGATGGTGATACACAATGTCATTGTATGCACACCTTTTGGCACGAGATACACTATCCTGCAAACAGTACGGCAAGATTTGAGTTGTTGCGGATTATGAGCATCATTCAGATCGTGGAAGCAAGAATCCAAATCCTGAGTTTTCGCGAATTAATAATGGAGGATCAACATCAGCTATGTCGACTTTTTGCATTGACTTGGAGATGTCATCCACGGAGAATGGAATGCTGCATAGATTTCAAAAATGTAATTAGATTGACAACTATGTTATGGATGATGAGGAACGACGGTACACTACATTTCAGATAGGGAGGGTATTGTAAGTACTACCTTGAGTCGTCGTCTAATAGGAAAGAGCTGCTAACAGCATTGTTGGAGTCCTCGGTCATCATGACTCTCATACTTGATATAACCTGAAACATCAAAGATGATACGAAGAATGGAACTCATGACGAAGGCACACATACCAGCAAAACAGAAAGCAATAATATTTCCTAAGGAACACAAACTAGACGATTCAATGGCAGTTAACTTACATCTGAAGAAACACTGTGTGTACCGTACTTGTCATCCCAGTACATTGTGCTGATCCGGTATAACTGTTGTATGCTGAGGACCTGAAGGAGCACCAAGCAAATATGCATTAAAAATAGCTAAAAAGAGAGATGACATTAAAGTGGTAATTGGAGATCAAACAAGTACTAACTGGGCAAAGCTCTTTTGTTATTTCATTCAAGGACTTTTTGGGCTTTTGATGAATGACCTGATGAGTTGTTGAGAAATAAAAGGAGATTATGTCAGCAAATTAAGCAGGAATAATAGTAGTTACTCGGTGTGGAAAAGCTACTCCAAAACACTTACTAGGAACCCGACAGCCTGCCTTATATGTTTCAGTTCATCCCAAGCTGTGCCTGCATACTGCACACAGAGGAGTCATCAGAAAAGACATAAAGAACTTACAGGAATTAAAGATCAAATATGATTGTTTGGTTCTCACTTCCTCAGTTGCCTCACGGCACCACTGTTCTAATTCAGCCAACCCAGATTTTACATACTCCCCATTACTGAATGAACAACATTCACGCCGCAATAAAAGACTGCAGAAAGAAACAGAGTGATTGCGATGCCAACTTGAGAGAGAGAGAGAGAGAGAGAAAGAGAGAGAGAGAGAGAGAGAGAGAGAGAGAGAGAACACTTACCTGTTGAATAGCTGGACATTGATGAATGAAAATATCTGGGTGAAAATTTTACGGACCAAGAAAGGGGGAACCTGTAAAGCCAGAACACTTCAGCAGATGGTATTGATCACAAAAGAAATATCAGAACTTAAAAACATTTCTGTCAACTCACGAAGTTTGCTTTCATTGTCTCCAAATGAATGTTTAAGCTTTTCACAATACTTTGCCAATGAGCAATTAAAGCTTGTTGAGCAACAGCATTAGCTTGAGAGCGTCCTTTCACTAAACTTCCCCGTGATGCCCTGGGCGCCTGCAATATATCAAGACACAAACGTTAGCAGATTTAATACCTATTTATCAATAATTTTCTATTGATAATGTTAGAATTTCTTAATTACTACTCGTTCATGTTGAACCTAGTTTCTCTTAGCTTCAAGATAATGTAACAGTAACAGAAATATATAAGATAAAATAACAGCTACCTGAATACATAACCCAAGCAATGGTGAGATCTCTTTTTTAAGATTGTCTCTTATCATCCCATATATCTTCTCAAGGAAGGCAGTTAGCTGCTGCTTAAACAGTAATGCTGGATATTTGGCTTCAACTTGCCTTAGATCATCCAGCCTACCAAGTGTTCGACCACTCAAAAATGAAAGACCAGCACTCTGAGGAGACGCCCGTGTCCCCTAAGATCCACACAAAGGAAAAAGTTAAGAAAAGGCAAAATAATTAAATGCTAGGACTACGTGTTCTGACAAGTTCTAACTACATACCTGAGACATCCTCCCAAAAAGAGAAGCTGATGTTGTTCTGCGTCGTTGTGGTGTCAAGCTAGCTGCTCCACTAGCTTTCAGGGTGTGTTGAAGCAGCAACAACAAAGTGGATGAATTAGATAGCCAGTAAGCTAATGTATCTTTATTGTCCTGGACCTTCAATGATGATGAGTTGCCAGCATCAGTAATAGGTGACCAAAATGTTCAAGACTTGTGTAAGTTTATCTATATACATAGGAAAATGAAGAAGGATCTTTGAGACCAAAACATAACCTACATCAATGGCTGAAGCTATTGTTTGAATGACACGGTCAAAAACACCCGTCCTTTCAACTTCAAATGACCTCCATTGAAGAAGGCATTTGTATATGACACAAGCAGCAACTGGTTTGCCCCCAGAGAATCCCAGGTTTTGTGATATACATTTGATTAGCAAGTCCTGGTTTTCCTGAAGCATAAAAGTGTATTGCAACAAACAAATTTGAAAGAGAAGATTAACATTTACAATAATGGAAATAGAAAAGAAAGAAAACACAATGGAAAGAACATCACATGTGTTGCCATTAAGAATATGAATAGTTTGAAAGCATATCAATGCCCATTTTACCTGCTGCTTTTCATTCAGAGATTTCTGTGGTTTCTCCTCAGATTCAGGCTCACGGATATTTGATAAAGCATGAGACATGTCCTGAGAAATAAATGAAAGAGAAAGCAATCAGATAACTAGCTTCCAGCCAACAAAATTTGAGAATGTACATTTGTAAAAAGAAATGATGTCCCCTCACAGATGCAACTCTTGTTTCTCCATTGGGAACATTTCCATTCTCTGGTGTCCTCTGCAAAGTTATCACAAGAATACTCAACGTGTATCTTCAAAGAGTGTATATTATACAATGAGCATTCGCTATGACTCTTTTTATATATACCTGAAGAATAATTGTCTTTGGTCGTGCAGATAAAGTTTTTCCAGTTGGTGACATTGTGAGTGCTTGCTGGCGAAGTACTTGATTCTCGGATTCTGTATTGGAAAGTTTGTCTTCTAACCTGTTTTGTAGAAAAATAACCAACTTAAGAACAACAAAAAAACGAAGGTTTGATGCAGTAATTATATAGGAGTAATTAGGTCTGAAACTGCTCCAGGTTTGAAGCCATTAAATACCTCTGAACTGTCTCCTGAAGCTGATCCACCTTTCGTTCTGTATCTTCAAGTTTCTTACTCAGCTCTTGGTTTCTGACGACAGCATCTGCAGAAGATTTCCTGGCCTCCTCAGCTGCCTGTCTTTCTGAAAGCAATAATGCCTGAATAGTAACAGAAACTCATTATGTCGTCTAAGCTCACCACTAAGCTCACCACCAAGTGATATTTAAGAAGTTTAAAATGATATGCTATGCGAATGTATGTGTGTCTAACTTCCAATGATTGCAAACAAATAGTTCCAGTTAGCTTGAAAAACTCTAACTAAGCAGCAAGTAATTGAAACACTTGCATATAGTTTAAATATTTAGCAAATCCATGTTCATCTGCATAACCATGTCATGCAAATGACACATGTCAAGATATTCTGAAGGAAGATGAGCCAACTCCAGCAGTTCGAAATCCAATAAAATGCAACCTTGAAGCATTTTCCTAAACGTAACTGATTAAGATTGGTCATGTGCTTGAAAGAATCCATTCAACATTTAATAGCATCGAACAGAGAGGATATAATAAACCCGTCCAAGAGCGTACCTTCAAACTCTCAACTTCAGCAGTTAATGAATTTATCTTTTCTGTATCTTGAATTAACACAGGAGTCTCCTTAATAACTGGAGGTGCCATGTCAATAGCTTTCTGAGCCGCCTCTTGTTCTTTGATAACTCTATTGTTTGCTTCCTCAACTTGTCTTTGCATTGCATGCAAAGCCTCCTGCAACTTGGCAATTTCTTGAGTCTTCTCCTCTTCCAAATCAGTCTGCAATTCAGTTGAACAGATAAAAAGGAACAGCCTTGTCAATGAACAGATAAAAATGTACTTAGCATACAAGTTTTTAAAGAATATTTATATGAAATTACCCTTAATCGTTTCTCCAACTGCAAACGCCAAGTAAGTTCTTCCACACGCTTTTCTAATTTGTCTTTCGCCTCTTTCAGAGCCCCTGTTTCTTTTGCAGCCTGAATGATTTGCATTTTACACTAACAGTTACCACCTCAATTTATTCCTCATATGTAACAATGCAGAATATATTTACAAAATGAAACCATATCTAGGAATGATATCAAACCATTTTTAGCATTCTAAGCTCTCTTCGAGCAACCCTTCCCCTCCAACCACATTGTGAAACAATTGCAGCCCTCTGGAGACTCTTATAATAAGAATGTGCTAGGTGGCAACGCAGTCGAGCCTACAAGCCACCACAAAAAAGGTAAGTCGCGTTTATTCAATCCACAGAAACAAATTCCCGTAAACAGCCAACTTCATGCATACACATCAGAGCAACAAACTATACAACTAGACGTTGAACCATGTCCTTATAGAATTTCAGCACAGCATGATTAGAAGAGGGTGTGGTAATAGGACCTGGACAATAATTGCTGCCTTAGTTTGCTTTCTGAACCTGAACTCATTGCGAGCAGTCATTGTCCTTAACCCAGTCTGCAATGTAATTGCAGACAACCTGACTGTTAAGTAGGATTTCCTAGCAATGTATCGCCGGAAATTCTTCTGAATCTTCATAGCCGCAGCTTCACGCCGCAACTGCTCAAACAATTTGCAAGCCAGCTTACCTAATTATATGAAAAAGAAGACAAGGATTATAACTTGGAACAAAACATGTGTGTGGTGGTAGTGACGCAAATTTTATTCCAAACTAGAGATTTAACTCAGTATTAGGAAGCCAAGTTGACGAAGTGAACCAACATAGTTTAAAAATCTCCTAAGTACCTCGCCAATGTGATTGCAAACTAATAGCAGCTTTGCGCATTGCAATAAACTTCTTGCGTGCAATACATGTACGCATTAACCTTTGAATGCTTCTAGCTGCATTTCCAAGAACTTCTGCTCTTCTTGCATCCAACTCAGCCATCTGACCAGCTCTTAGGAAGACCTTTGTTTTTCCTATCTGCAAAGGAAATCGTGTTGAAAGCAAGGAAAATTTAAGAGTGAAAGCAAAACATGCATAATGTTTTTAACTGTTAAGTTTGAATATTTGGGGCACATGCTTCTCGTACTAAAAGGTCAACCATATTAGTAGAGTTTCACTTCCACCATTATATGCAACTCACTCATTTTATGTTTATCTAATGTGGGAGGACTTCAACATTCCCCCTCACGTGCGAGCCACATATTTTCTTTTTTATAGATGGGCTTGGCACGTGCACAAACGGGGGCCTTTTAAATCAGCACTCCCCCTCACATTTAGGTACTTTCCTTCTACAAGTGGACAATTGCAGGCATGGACTCCTGCAAGTGGGCCGAAGATCAATCGAAATCATGCTCTGATACCATGTTAAGTTTGAACAATTCAGCTAAATATAATGGTTTAGACTTCAGATGCTAAAAGGTCAACTTTATTAGTAGGATTTTACTTTCACTATTATATGTAGCTCACTCCATGAATCAAGCTACTCATGTTAGGGTATTTAGTTCTATATCAGGTATGTTTCTTATAGAGTTTGTAATTCGCAACTGATCTTCATAACTTTACTATTTTCTTCAAAAAGAATAAAAAGAAGCTAAGCTCTGCTCCATCATATTGCTGCTTCAGGATGGGAAAGTGCAAGCCATATCCCCATGACGAATAAAGGTGGATCCTTACTGCCTTGAACCAACAAATTTCCATAACCAAGTAGCAAAAGCAGGAGACAGTTACAAACATATATTAACTACCTGATAACCTTCCAATCCCATTTTATCCAGAATCATTTGGCATGCAACCTTGTCATCGTAGCTGCAATGGATGAGATTTCAAGAGTTACAAAAAAAACTAATTACCAGAACAGGAAAATAATATCTTGATCTAGGAGAAAGATAGAATAATAAATGATTTTCCTTAAATCATAGAATCTCTATAAAAATAAAAATAAAAATAAATCTAAGACATACTTTCCATCTAAAACTTCTGGTGCGAGAACACCAAAACGCAGAAGAAACTCATAAAATGTTCGCCTTGTAGGATATCCAGCACAACTGATTCTAATTGCCTCAAGAACACCCTACAATATAAATATTAATATGAGAAAGTATCTGAATGGGCAGATGAGATAAAAGATGTATTTAATTTTCGCAGGCTGACAAATTGGAACAGAATACTAGAAACAAGGCATGCGATAAGACCCAAATATACTCACACCACAACGTAATTGTTGAATAATGTTGAAATTCTCAAAAATGGCGGGCTTGAGGACATTATTTGGCTTCACACATCTGATATAATGAGGTTCTGTTGTGTTCAAGGTCTCCATCAAAGATTGGAGTTGTATCTGCAGATTTGACAACAAATTTCAGTTCGAAGACAAACAAGCAAAACAAATCCGACAAAGAAATATAATAAGCTTCAGAAAAGACAAGTATGCATCCTACAAGTGTCATTGCAAGAACACCAATGTATTTAATGAGCCAAATGTGGCATGCCAGCTGAGGTAATCTCATGACATGACTAGTCTAATGAGCAACTCATTCTCAATAAAACTTATTGCATTTCCTCTCATTAACTTCCATATACATCCAACTAGCATCTAGCAAACCAACATGCTTTAAAAGTAAAGTTGAAATAGCAACAAATGCAGTAAACGATGCTCATGCGTCGAAGGGATCCCATCCTGCAATTCACATTGTTAACGATATGCGTTGACACTGTAATAAGCCATAGCTTCATGCACACTCTCTGGTTAATTCCATTTCTCAAAACCCCTACATTATACAGGCCCAAGTACATTGATATTTTTCATATGAAGGATTGGTTCAACATTTTAGGGAAGAATCCAACAAGATTCGTGCGTCAGACACAGAAACTCTTGACGCATACACCCTACTAGATTTTCTGTTTGAACTTTGATAATGAGAATGTCATATAGTTGCTGCAATTCCAGTGAGCATTCTGAATGATGTTATCGAAAGACAGCATAATTTTTGTTTCTCCAGTAAAAACTTGGATTCTAATGTGACATGTTTGTTGTTAAATTTTATTTCAATATAATAAAAAACAGTAGATTCATATAATTTATTACTTATCAAATATATTTTTTTACTAAAGAAGTTCACAGGTCCAATGATTTTCCAAAATGACAAGACTGTATCGTGTCCCATGTCCGAATTGGTGCTTCATAACTTTTATCCAAGTATATACATGGTATAATTCAGTGGAAGTTATTATTTACTCAAATCACCATTTGCAAATGGAAGAAAGACTATCAGTCGTGCAACATGCCCTTCTTTTAGTTCCTAAAAAAGTTCAGAGTTGCAAGCTTATAATTAGCTTATACTCCCTCCATCCAATATATATTTCTTGTTGCTTTTAGTGAAAATTAAGGGTAAGTTTATATGTGCTTCACTTTCCCTATGGGTCTTTATTATGACTAACTCAAGTGCTTATAAGTAAATTAGTTAAAAGGATATTGTCAGTTATTCATGAATAGTTTCTTTACCAAAAGAGAAAGTGAACACTTTATTGCGTTTGTCATTGTCCAATTATATGACATATATATCTCAAGATATAATGCACGGGCACTCGCATCTTCTCAACGTAGCCGTGTCCGATACGTATCCGACACTTCGCCACACCACGCGCCTTG
>JAYMTH010003138.1:0-11337 GCA_036897465.1 Pelargonium australe | reverse complement strand
CATAAACTCATCGGCGGCCGAATCGGTGGCCGGGAACGAGGACCTCCTCACCGATATCCTTCTGCGCCTGCCCGTGAAGCCTCTTCTCCGATTCAAATCCGTGTCTAAGCAGTGGCTCTCTCTCATCACCAATCCCCAATTCTCTCGCCGCCACACCCTCCGCCCCCGCCGCACCTCCCTCTCCGGCGTCTTCCTCCGACGGACCTGCGGCCTCACCAAGACCGAATTCGACTTCGTCTCCGTCTCCGTCGAGGGCAAGGTCTCCGCTCCGTTCGGCTCTCTCGATTTCGCCGACGACCCCGCAGGTATCAAAATCTTGCAATCGTGTAACGGATTGTTTCTCTGCTCTAGTTTCCACAAAATCGGAACAACCCGGAAGTACTCCATTTTTAACCCATCGACCCACCAGTTCTGTGCGCTTCCGCCGCCGGATTGCGGTGGTTCCGTGGCTGTTTTTGGTGTTAATTTGTCGTTCGAGCCTCTGAAATCAGCTCATTATGAGGTTGTTATGGTTCGCAGCACGGCTGCTTCAGTGTATTCCTATCAAATTGAGATTTACTCGTCCGAGACTCGGGCTTGGAGGCCCTGTGGGGACCCTTTTGCTGCTCCATTTGACTTAGTGTTTGATAGTGGTGTGTTCTGGAATGGTGCAATCCATTGGCTGAGCCCGACCGGGGCTTCTCTATATTTCAATATCAGTAAAGGGTCCCTCGGGGAGATGCCGAGGCTTCCGGTTACTGGGAATTGGAGTAAGAGGAGTTTCAGATACTTCGGAGAGTCTAATGGCCATCTGCACCTCATTGAAGTTTATGGTCCTCAAGCTACTAAATTCAAAGTTTTCGAGCTGGAGAGGGACTACTCTAGGTGGGTTGGGAAGTATCAAGTTGATCTTGAGGCTGTAGCAACTGCTTTTCCCGAGATGGTTCGGGAGCACCTTGACCCTTCCGATTCGAATTATTATGCATTCATTATACTTTATCTTGCTCGTGAAGAAAATGACGGGGAATGTTCGTTATTGCTGCACATCCCTGGTAAGGTCATATCTTATAATGTCAAGGATAAGGTCTTCGAGAAGCTGTGTGACATCGAGTCCTGGCACTCGAAAACCAAGACTTCGTTACAATTTGGATGGTTTGACGCTTATCCATTCTTAGAGAGCATGGCTTGTGTTTAATAGGTATCGCCATTCCCTTTCTCATTTCTGTTTTATCTGTTAAAAATGGGGAGATGTTTGCTGTGATTATGTGTTTATTTGTCTATTTAACATTTTGATGTATCAACATATATAAATTCATTTGCTTGTTTGATGTCTTGGTCTGGAAACTGAAAATTGTGGGTAGATGTGCTTTTTACGTAATGTCATGATGTTGGTGATGAAGTAAGTAAAGACTCTTGTATTACTTATAAAGAGAAAAGTAAAGTATTTGCTTTGTGTTAATGCGAAGGATCTGAATATTGTATAGTCCTTCATTAAGTTCTCTACTATTATTTCTGGTTTGTGGTTGCGATGATGTTGGCACTCTTAGCTGAATTTTTCGTATACATGTTTTTATTCCCTAAGTTTGACATCGACGAGACGTGACATGATATATAGTATATCGTCGGTTAAATGATTGGAGAGCAATATTTGGAATCATAATTTGCATCAAGTTGCCACATGCTGCCGGTGGGGCTCATAAGTCATAACTAGAACAACCAGTCAATGAAGGTTTTTGCACAAGTTTGTCTTTTAGGTTTTGAGTTTTATGATCATTTCACATGGCAGAGTGGGGCATTTATTGTGTGTGTTTCAAGCTTCTATTTGTATGGATAATTTAGAACTGTTGAGTAAATTCATAGATTGTCCAGCTAATTATGGTTCATATATGTTAGTATACTAGAAGCATGTTTGCATGAATTGTGGAAGAATAAATAATGTGATGGCCAAGTAACTTGATGTGTGGGAAGAGTAGAATAGTACCTGACAGCTTTGCCATTGGAGGGTCAAATTTGTGGATCCAACAATTTTTATAAGCAATTGCTACTCATTTGCTACTATTAATGAATTTCTCCTAGAAAGGAATAGAGATACACCAAGGTATGAAGCCAAAATTGGATATTTCAAAACTAGAAGTTGTTTGGAAAATTGGAAAGGAACAATGTTTCAAATAGTCAGGTCGAAATAAGTTAGTATCATGTCGACCTAATGTTTCTCTCTTTCCTTTTAGAGTTCTTTTTAAGCTGCAAGAGGCCCAAATCTCCAACAAAAAATTAACAGGCTCCTTTATGGAGGAAAAAAGAGTTGTACCTTACAAATCACAATTTTCTTGAAGTTCTATCTTTATCATAATTGACACTCCTAAAATGGGGTATACAGTTAGAGTTACCAAACAAGCTCTTAGATTCACTATGCATTTTTGTTATTCAAGCTTGTAGGTGAGTTTGGTAACATGTGTGGAATTGGGTTTAGGATCTCTTGTGTGGCTTTGAAGAAGAATGGTGGGGCAGAGAGGACAATATCAAGTAGAGGAAGATGGTTTTTGGCTTAGTGATTTGATTGCAGTGTATAGGCAATTCTACTAACTGAAAAATCATAAAACACACCAACAATGCACAAGTTGACATGTATAGGTGGGGGGACCAAGTTATCCACGTTCCACCAGATTAGAAAATATGTGATACTACCCGACAAATTAGAAAACGAACCAAAAATTAATTAAATAATGCGTGGTTTTCAAGTGTCACGTCTGCTTCCACGAAGTGTCCCCCGAGGATGTTAGCTTGTGTGCCTCCTTGGAATTGTAGCATGCTAAACCTCTTTAGGACTGGAGCAAGCAGAGCGCCTTCCTTGGAGCGATGCTTGCTCCCCACGCATGACGCCCTCCAATGCCTCTCAGTCTCTTCCAGACACCTCCAAGACCCCTACCTCTTTGAGAAGCTTCTTAGAGTCGATGCCTTGTCAGTTACCACTAACACTTCTCACCCTAGTGGTTAACTAAGGACAAAACCCGAAGAGGTACGTGCTTTTGGGGCGCCGCTCCATCATGTGATTTTGATGAACATCTGGGAGCTCTCAAGCTTGCTTACACGATCGCGGACGGAGCACTCGGGAGGCTGAGGGTTAAGCACCCAAATGAGCTCTGAAGCGGACTCTACGTCACCAACAATCAACTCCACGACGACATGTAACATATTTGATTTGTAAGTACAAATGCCATCTCCATGTTAAGAGAGGATCAACAATTTATGTTGAGACAATATCTTTTTGGAACTCTCTTTAGAGTTCTCATTAATAAGGTGTGGTTCAAATTCTTCCGGAATATACTCCTACCCTCGTGCCCGAGACGGTTTCCAGAACACACACATTGCTCTATGCTTAACGGTGGGCTAACCTTGTATAGACTCCAAAAATTCAGGAGCAAGATCTCAAGCCTTCTACTCCACCCTCCAAGCCCACAATCTCTAGCTCCATCTCCATCCGATCTTAGAACATTTTCAAAACAACTACCTTTAAACACTAACAAGACAACAACATATCCTATTTGTGTATATTTGACCAGAACCAAATAGGTGCATGTCAGTATTTGGTCCAAGAGTATATTTGTCATAAAGGCAAAATATAGGTTGATTTATCAGCACCCTAAATAAACCCGATAACATAATGCGTTGCTCTAGAGATCGAGTGCTCCTTTTCTGCTTTCATCTCCGAATAACTACTTCCCGTCTTAAAATGAGCGCTTATAAAAAGCACCAAAATAAGTAGTAGTCAGTTAAAACATGAATTACCAACAATATCTCTACAATGAGTTGAACACAATCTTTAAATTGTTACAACGAGAGCACAATGGTAACATGTTCCATCCCCCACAAGGTGACACAAATATTAAACATTTCTGTTACAAAATTTTGACAGCAAGCAATATCTTGACAATTTCAACATTCTTTTCTGATAGAGTTTAGAGTTGTAAATATTCTTGATTGGATTTCCAAATGTACAAAATATTAAAAGTCCAACAAGAAGATACTGATATGAGTTAAATAGAATCATAAGCCATCCACCTTTCCACCATTGTAGCACACTCATTCACTTTGGATTCTGCGGCAAACTGACCAGCTCCCTGCATAATTCATATTGCAAACACAACATTTTAGTCTTTTGTCTTCAAATTTTATGATCTTTCTTCTTCTTCTTCTTACCTTTACCGTCGCAAATGTCAAATTGAAATCCTTCTTTGCGAACCTCCTGGTGAATCTACATCAAAGAAACTATGATCAATTTCATTTCAAGCATTGATAGTGTTATTTTGAAAGAAACTGATAAAATGATCATTATCCCATCAAAGAAATGGCGACGTAATAAAAAGCAATTAACAAACTTGTTTTTGCTGAATGTATGAGATTAACCGGTTGCTTTAAAAACTTACCCTGCAGTTTCATTATCAACAGACCATGCTCTCCATCTCTCAATCAAAGTCATATTGAGAGACCATATCCACTCTTGTGTTCCAATGTATGGAATTCCCGTGTCATGATCGCCACTGTCCGGAGTAAAAAATCGAGTAACTTGACTGATAAGACTCAAATTATCTAATACAAACAACATATTAATCTTTATCTTGCAAGATTTACCTGTATATTAGAGCTCGGAGAGAAGTCTTGGTGAAGTTTCGGTGGTAATCAACAACACTTGGGACATCATGAGTATAGTACTTCTGATTTATTGCATCTTTACAATATTGCCAATTTGAAACAGTCCCCTGATAATTAGCATAAAAAGACTCCTTTTTAGTGATTTTATACAGTGATAAATACAAAAACATTGCCTAGTAAAGATTGTATCATTGTGTATACCTTTCGAATATGAAGAGCTTCTTGAACTGCCTCGTCGTTGGCCCATACATAGCAGAGCATATGATTAAATTTCTGAAGGAAAAAAAGTATTTACTCTTCTAGTTAGTATCATTAATCATCATAAGCTCACAAAGACAAAAACTATAACGTGGAATAGAGCGGGAGGGTTACACGACACTGGATATTGGGACTATTAACGTCAAGCTGTCTTTTAAAGAACCATCTTGACTTCTCTTTGAGATGTTCCTGAGCTGAGTGGACATCATTTGTATCCAACAACAAGTCATGACAGGTTGGATCCAAAGTATTTGCATTGTTTATATTGCTCAGTAGCTGCAAATTAAGTTCATATGCCACCCAAATCTCAGTTTATGTGAATAGGATGTGTATATAATATACAAAGTAACAACTCTTTTTGGTATGCCTAACCTCCTGGATATCATTAATGTCTGCAGCACATTCTTCAGTTCGATTGATGGAAATGTAGTCGCCATTGCAGTTTCTTTTCGCAGACTGAAAACATGAAACATTAACAACTTTTACAATTGCAACATAAGAACTAAAAGATTATGGGACTCGGGAAACATCTGAGGAGGGTCGCTCTGTCCCTAACTTGAACTCGTGACCTTAAGATTACACGGCATCAATCTTGCCGGTTGTAAAAAGTTAACTGACTAACATAGTGAAAGATTGAAAAAAATATCATCATACTGACATAGGACTTGAGATCACCTCGTAGAGTTCATCTGAAATGAGGCCTAGCTTGTGAACGAGAGGTACTCGTGAATTAAAATCAATGAAAACGTCTGCTCCTGGATTCCCAAGCACATAACCCTGTTTCAAAATTTACAAACATAACATATGGTTAGCCATAATTTACAAAACACAGCACTGCTATATTGTTACAAGATGAATGGAAACAAAGTAACTTCACAAAATGAAAACCAATTAGCACAAACAAATGAAGCGTTCTTATCTCTACAATCAGATCATGTACCTTGATATTAATTTTAGGTTTAATCCCAGCTTCATTACCTTCAACACCATAACAAAACCAGAAACAAGCTCAGTGAGAACAAAGGTGATGGTAAATTACAAGAATTTGTAATGGGAGAATCTGTATTTGGTTTACCACTTAATATTTGTTGTATAACCATTGGAACAATGTTGCCGGAATACCCATCACCGGAAAGGTATAGTGGATTTCTAAGAAATCCGGGGTGATTCATTAGCCACTGCATAAATTGAAAAAATTGCACCAGTTAAAACATAGTTACCAATATTTGTATCAGTAAAAATAGTTAATAGCCTTCCCAAAACCATAATTTACTGATTGGCACTCACCTTGTGTATAAATTCATAGACATTTGCCACAAATTTGTAGTCACCAGTGTGATAACACTGGGAGGTTTTTGCATAAGAGAAACCAGTGCCAACAGGTCCATCCAAATACAACATGTTGAGACCCTAAAAACCCATATAAACAGAATTGGCAAAGCATAATTAGTGTATATGCAATGAACATCAAGAGTGAAATAGCTATGAATTTGCACCTTAGTCCAAGCATATGGATTAAGATGAAGTCTTGGCAAGCTCCCATTGTATTCTTCAATAGTAAAGGTTAAAGGACCTACACACACAATAGCATTAGTAAAGGTAGAGGAAAGATTAGAAATTTATTGAGAGAAATGCTATATGTGTTTTGTTAAACCCAATAGAAGTAGGTACCATTTTCAAAGAAGAAAGCAGAAGCACTGGAACAGCCAGGGCCTCCAGAGATCCAAACCACAAGAGGGTCTTGAGAAGCTCTCCTCTCTGACTCCACCAAGTAGTAGAATAGTTGCACCTCTTCTTTTTCCCCAACACCCACATATCTGAAAAATACATTATTTATTTTATCATCATTTTAAAAATCCAAGGTATATAGTTGTGGGTCCCCATTTAATATATAGTTGTAGAATATTTGTCACTATAAATGAGATATATATATTTGAGGGATTGACAAGAAGAAATTGAGGTGAAAATTGAAACAGACCCAGTTTGAAGCTGAAATGGAAGATCACCAGCAAAACCCGGCAGCTTTGGCACGGTGGTTCCTGCGTTAGCAGAGGTGGCTGCCGCCACTAGGATGATCAAAAGTAGCCGTACAAGCTGATGCAAAGCCATCACCATTTTAAGCGTAACAAACGAGGGTCGAACCTGAAACCTTAAGTGATGAATCTCTATTTCCACTCAAAATGACAGCGTAACATATGTGTATATATATATATATATAGACATGTAATGTGGGTAGCAACAGTGTTGTTTTGTTTGATTGATATATGTGTATCTATGGCTAATAGGTATGGGTGGCCAGTGGCCAGTTGCCAGAGATGAGTGTGAGAAACTTACAAAATTAATGATGTATTCAGTTACGTACGATGACGTCCCTTTTTTTGTTTGCATTTCATGTTCTGTTGCCGCTGCTAGTACTGCCATACCCATTACAATCATTGATTCACCTAAATTTTCTACGGAAAATTGTTCTAAGATAAAACACATGTACCAGTACGAGGAGAAGATGTTTTAGCTATCCATTTTTAGAGTAATGTTATATGTCCCAAATTTTGTACAAAAGTACTTGTACAAAATGATGTGTCAAACAATTAGAGATGACACGTCAATTTATTGATGAGTTGACACGTCACGTGTACGTCATGTCTTATAAACCGGGTGCTTTACGCCAGAAATTCATGAGAGGATTGTGGTATGATATATCTCGGATTTTTATTATTAAAATTTATTTTTAAATCACAAAAATATAAAATAAACATTTGCCATGTAGACTGCCACGTCATTTTGTACAATAATTTTTTGTACAAAGTCTTGTACATTTAGTATTTTACTCCATTTTAATTACATGAGTTATTCGACTTCTTAATAGGCTTGTGTGAGAGTTATGGAAAAAGTGTTCAACTTAATGTTGGGCAATTTTGTTCGGTTCTTTATCGCAAACTTAAAATTACATAATATATTTAATATTTGCAGGTGATATACACGAAAAATTGCAAACGGGTCAGCAATTATTGGACGAGTGGTATAATGTGTTTGGTCGGGATCTCAGGTTCAAATCTTTATTCAAGTGTTGTTGATATTGTCTATTTTATAGATATAATCATAAACACGAGAGTCAATAAAGAGATTGCGAGTCGCTTGTCAAAAGTCAACAAGCTCGAGTCAAACGTTGGTTCAACCTCAGTTGAAAGACTTGAAGTGCAGGTCATACAAACGAGCCGCACTTAGTCAAAAGGAACAAATTGCCCTGAAGAAGCGTGTCTAGCTACACAAGTGTCCGCTCGCAAACTTCTTGCAAGCCTTCGCAAATTGTCTCACGCACATCCGCAAGGTTTAACGTACAAAGCTTGCAAGAAGCTCGCACAAGCCTCGACAATAATGCACGAAGCTTAAGTGATCACTTATTTGAAGAAATAGATATCTTAGTCATGATCTAAGAAATATTTGGTAAGAAATTGTCACTTCATTAATATTAAGAGATGAGAACTTTTTTTAGAGATGAGGTTTCACCGACATCAACAGATTGATCTTATGCCTCTCAACATGGGGTTGCAATAAGATAAGTAGTCTACTATTTTTATAAACATCATCAACATTTTATTGTGACATCATTATGATCTACTGAAATTCGTGCGATACAATCAGTTAAACTCATCATGATATCACTTCCGGTCAATCATGTAAATATGTAATGTCACGTGACCTTCCTCACACACTCTGTGGATATAAACACATTCTTTACACAATGAGAAAGGGAGTGTCGGCCATTTTCTGAAACCATTTATCCAAATCCTCACACATCCACTCCCTAGATTCTTCAAATTCTCTATTCTTATTTAGCTCACATGGGCTTTTTGACTTTCTCTTTGAACGGGACATGGGCTTTGACTTTAAGTTGATACAAATAACATATAAAGGTTTTTTCAAATTTCATTATGGGCCTCGTATTGCATGACGGACGACCCATCCTTTACCAAATATTGGGCTTCTGGGACCAAGACAGGCCTTCTTGCATTAACATTAGGCCCATCAACAATATGTATATTCTTGTACCCTCCCACATAAATACTACTTTAAGACTAGGAAGGGATGACAATTTGTAAGTTCAGTATTTTGTTAAATAAGTTAAATTCAAACCGAATTAGTATATTAAACGGGTTGAAAAATGCAACACGAACATGACTTATTAATGAGCGAGTTGACACGACATGACACATATATCACATTTAGATAATTAGGTTCCAAATTATACTACCCAAAATGACATGTTTACATAAATGGGTTGATAATTACTAGTTTATTTGACTCATTTAATTTATGTGAGTCATTACTTACATGATACGTTTGAAAATCTACATTTTTATACGGATTACACGACATGTTTAATTAAATGGATTAAGTTAATCAAGACGAAATTTGCATGAACCCGATTATGTTGCATACAAATCCACTTAAATTCGTGTCGTGTCACGTGTCATGACCCGAATTATTAGCCTTATTTAACATAAGACCGGTGTGCGTACTATGGTGTATTGAAAAACAACTTTCAAATCCTCTAGAGAATACATTAAAATTTTCGAGTGGAGATGAAGTAGATCATCATTTATTAAATTTTACGTATCACATCAAGTGAAGTACATAATAAATCTCTAATTAAATTAGAAAAACTTCAGTTTATTTATCAAATATTGTTGAGCAAAACTAGAGATCTGAATAAGCCATCCACCTGCTTACCATCACAGAGCACTCTTCTACGTTGGTTTCTGCAGCAAAGTGGCCTCCACCCTGCATTTATATTTATATATATAATCACCAAATTTAATTACAATTAATTTCATCAAATATATACATACTGTAATTAATAAAAATAAATAAACAAACTATATACTTGCCTTGATGGTCGCATATGTCAGCTCGTAATCGTTTTCCTTAAACCTTCTCGTATAGCTACATCAAACAAATTTGAAGATTATATAATAAAAAAAAAAAAAAAAAAAAAAAAACAATAATCAAGATCATAATTAATTGAAGAATAATTATACCCTGCATTTTCATTATGAATTGTCCATAATCTCCAGCTCTGAGTCTCAGTCAAACCCAACGAATCTATCCATTTTTGTGTAGCAATGTACGAAATGGAAATGTCATGATCGCCACTGTAAATGAGAGCTCGGATATTGTATTTACTAAACCCTTTGTGATAATCCACAACACTAGTTATCTGTCTATTGTAGTTAACATCGTTACAGTACTGCCACTTGCTCACCGCTCCCTGCAATTATCATTATTAATCGGCATTTTTATTCTAAGAATTATAATTTTCGAACTAATTAAGAATATTTACCGATGGAACGCCAAGAGCAGCTTGTACTTGTGCGTTGTTTGCCCATGTCGCGCAAAGCTTGTGATTATAATTCTGTTACGTGCAACATTAATGAAATAAAATTACTAGTATTTACATACGCGACTTTAGTAATATGTATGTGACAGATTGAGAGAGCTTAATTACGCGACACCAAGGATGACCATCAACCCGTTTCTCATCAAGGTATCTTCGGCCCGAGTATGCCACTAATGGGTCATATGCCAAATTGTCTAATTCGAGGTACGTTTCAGCTGAATCGGACTGATCAAATGGGTCGTTTGTTACATTACTACATGTTGGCTCCAAAACTTGAATCCAATTTATATTGGTCAGAAGCTGAAATATGAATTTAACATGAATGATTAGATTGATCAATTGCAAAATATATATATATATATATAGGACAAGGCTATTAATAACATATACTAACCCCATTTATAGCTGTTAAATCTGTTGTACATGCTTCACTGGGGGTTTCAGTTGTGAAGTTACCACCACAATTCTCCACAGCTGACTGAAAAATCACAAGACAAAGAAAATCAAATTATTTGGTCAAATCAAAGGAAAAAAAAGTCATTTACAAATTGAAATTATATTGATATTGATATTCACCTCATATAGTTGATCCGGTACAAACCCTATTCGGTGAGCAAAAGTTGTTTGTGCATTGAAATCAATACTGTTATCCGTTCCCGGGTTTCCAATCACATATCCCTGACAAAGACAATCAATTATAGGATTGTTGAGATTGTCAAATGACCAACGCAATTAGAAGGTCAAGGTAAGAGTTGAAGTTCTCTTTTATTTTTTAGATATTATATTTCAACACGTCTCTTCACGTGAAAACCTGTTATGACTCTCCAGGTGAACCAATGAAAGATAGACGGGATAACTACTTTTTTGGTACCCAGTCTTTCGCGGAATACTCAATTAGGTACTCAGACTTCTATTTCGCCCAATTTAGTCACTAGACTTCTATTTCACACCCAATTTGGTACCCACCGTCAAATTCCATTAGTTTTATCGTTATATAGTGACGTGGCATCCTGAGTTAATGACGTGGCATACTGAGTTAGTGATGTGGCTTA
>JAYMTH010003137.1:0-11340 GCA_036897465.1 Pelargonium australe | reverse complement strand
TATAAAAGTCATCATCATTAGTCATTACACCAAAGCTCTAAAACAAAATATGAAATGTTAAATCTAAATATCTAAGTATTCATCTTCTTCAAAAAGAAAATTACTATTTGTTGTTGGGATTAGGTATTTATAATGTGGTATTGTAATTGTCTAATTGAAATTTTCAGAAAACCGGAAGGTCAAAAGGTTGTAGAATAATAAAAGTCATTGTGATTAGACTTTCCTTTTTTTTTATATATTTGGAATTTGATTGCTTCAATTATAAGCGAGTAGTATTGAATTAAGAATTTGAATTTTGAACTATACATAAAATAAAAATAAATAAATAAAAAACAAAAAAAAAAACTAATTGATGTACAGTTTCATATGGTGCGCCTTTCTTGCGCCTCGCAGCGCCATGCGCCTTGGCATATGGCGCTGAATTGGCGCGCCTTCAGTAAATCGCCACGCCACATAAGTCCTACGGCACCATAGGTGCGCCGCCGTGACACGCAATGCGCCATGGCGCGCCATTAATAACTATGGCAAAAAGGTACTATTATTATATAATTCCAAGCTGGAAATTAATAAAGTACAAACTCCCAAAAAATTAAGGGTTCGAAGAGCAGTAGGAGAATAAAAACTAGAGAACAAAATGAGAAGAATTCTCGCAAAGCTTTAGTGGTTATGAGTTGCTGGAGTGGGAAGGGGGGCAATGGATTATTATGAACCATCAATTTCACAATATAGGTAAATTTCTACAAAAAGCAGTTCATACACCATGTCACCATGCCAGATTATTTACAAAACCTTCTGCAACATTCCACCTATTAAAAAAATTGAGGCATAAAAGCAAATGCTTGGGGTTACAGATAATGGATTGGGCTTCCACTACTAAAATGTCAAACTTATTAGTAGGGTTTCACTTACATCATTATATGTAGTTTTTTTCACTTATATTTTAATGATGTTGGATCGCTTAACACTCCCCCTCAAGTACAGGCCCAATATTACTTAACACTCTCTCTCACGTGCACGCCAAAGAAGAGAGATGGGTATGGGTCCGGGATTGTACATGGATAGGTGGACTTAAGTCGAAAGGTAAGACAAAAGACCCAAATAGAATCAACTTTGATACCATGTTAAATGTTAAATAATGAGCAACATAAAATTGCTTGAGTTTCTACTGCTAAAAGGTCAAACTTATCAATAGGGTTTTCCTTACATCATTATATGTAGTCTTTTCACTTTATATTTTACCGATGTAGGATCACTTAACAAAATTAACAATAAAGGTAAATTTCTAGTTTTCTACAAAAAGCAATTCATACACCATGTCAAGATAATTTACATAAACCTTCTACAACATTTCATCTATTTAAAACAACGAGGCATAAAAGCAAATGCTTCACCGTCAATACGTGTTATACAAAACCACAGGATTTTCATGACCAAGGTGCACAATGAACAGAAACATACCTTGCAGCAATTTCTGAATAAACATCAGAAGGTTTATCTCCAGCAACTAAGTTGACCGCTGCCGCTTCCATCTGGAAAAAAGATATTTCACCACAAGAAAAACTCAGAACTATGTGGACCTCATATCAGCAAAGCAAAAAACATAAAAATAAAAAACAAACAAAATAGTGAGAATCAGAAGTTTGTGATGAGTGTGTGTGGCAATACAAGTACAAATGCACAGATCAATAGCAAATATGCTTGAAATTCTTAATTACTCATATACATCAGCAAAACAGAGAACCGGATGTTTGTGATAACTGGCAGTATGTGTAGATATGCACAACACATAGAAACTATGCGTGAAAATCATGGGTGAGTATTAAGAGTTCATAGTTGCAGTAAACTTACAAATATACAGAATCAGTTAAAAACAGTATATCAATTACGATTGTATTCAATGATTTTGTATTCCTAAGGGAAACAAGTTCATGGAAGAAAAAGAAAGATAAAAAAATAATGAGATCAACAATCATTGTCAGAAATAGATATGGTGCAATCTTAAATACCTTTTCAGGATTAGTGCAAAAGAATATCAGGGAAAAAGACATCCACGTTAGAAATAAGGCTGCTTATCAACTTTATTGTAGTATTAGATTAGTAAGATATGTAACTGAGGAAACTACATATGATGGGTTAATGCAACTAGTACGTCCAGCAGTTTAGTGGAAAAAGGCTGTCAGAGAAAACACATTATTAAGATATTTTAATGAAGTGTAATTCATTGTCACCAAAGTACTATATTCCTATGCTGCAAGGAAAAAAAATGGTATGGATACTTCTAATTGATTCTCTGAATCTATAACTACCTTAGGCACAAATTACAAGGCTCATAGATGAACAGTATTTATTACCATAATAACTTTCTAAATACAATATCTTCTACACAAGTAGGAAAGGAGTAAGCAAAAACACAAGGAAGTTCAATGATTGAAGAATAGTCATCCAGAATAGAAGAATGTATGATGAGAAAACCTACAGTGTCTCTTCCCAAGGCTGCATAGTGTTGTAGACCATTGCATGAACCATCCTACGGAAGCACAAGAGGCATCATTAACTGATTTATAAATGTAAGAAGATAGATATATAAATTCAAACTTCTTTTCAGATGACAAAAATGTGAAAAGAGTATTCCAATAAATGAAGATAGAGGCACTGAACAATGCCTAGTTAAAAGGGGGGAGAACAAAAAATAATGAGGTAAAATATCACATCATAGAGTTTATTGAAGGAATGACAGCACAAAATGAACATCCTAAATGCAAAACTGATTAAAGATAGTTACTGTATTTGACAGACATGAACAGAATGTAACGAAGCAAAACGTCTATTCAAATGGATGGCTCGAAACATCCAGGCTTTTCAGAATGAGAGCAGATTTCATACATATCATGACAACATAGAAAAATGTACTTATTATTACATATGTTAGTTCTAAATATGGATCTGTCAATAAGTAATATGAGAGTCCCCTATTTTATTGAAAGGCATCCACCAATTTCAGGGTGTCAACAGTGATTAGGATTACTTTTTTATTGCAACTTCTTTCACTTATGTCATTATCCTTCACATATGCAAATCAACTCTGATAACCTTATAGGGAAATTTAATCGAGACAGCACATGTTCTAGATGATTTTACACCTATACACGCTATACTAGATAATAATATGAAAAGGAAAATACAAACAGTGCATAAAAGCCAAAAGAAAAACAATGAAATTGGCATTGGCATCATCATCTTGATGTCAAAAGATGCGTAAAAAAAAGGTTTCCCTGAATATTTCTTCAACGTTCCAAATTTGCTATACAAAAGAAACTTCATAGTACCGGTGAAAACATTTATATTTTATTTTGGTTGGTTAGGGTTATGAGTACATGCATTTATTAAAATATTTTAAATACATCGAAGATAACTAAAAATGTGCATCCTCGGATTAATGTGCATATAGAAGACCTTCTCATCTGCTGCTCTTATCCTTGGAATGAAGAATGTACCTGATGAATTGGCAGGTGAGAGATGACAGTATGTGGGGATGGGCTTCTCAACGCTTCTGACAAATTAATGCAAACAGCTAAGCACTGAAAAGGATCTTCAGCAGTCAACCACCACCGGTTCCCATTAACAGGGTAGTCTGCTGAGTCAAATATATCATCCAGATGGCTTTCCACGAATGCTACACGCCCATCGTAAGAGAGCTTTTCAACACCACCTGCATATAGGTTAGCTAAGTGTATCTTTAACCAACGTATACCAGATCTTCCCAATGGTCGTCCTTCAGCAAACTCAAGAAGTCCTCGACAGAGGTCAGAGCTCAAGTGATTTAAATGTGGAGGCATTGGGTACGCACGGCCTCGGAAATCAAGATTATGGGGATAATAAAAACCTTCCTCATCTTTAAATTTCCGAGCCACCTGTTTTTTGCAGAATGGTCAGAATATGTGCATGAAAAAAAGAAACACTAAAAATGTACGAAGAGAGCAATTTAACCTATAATTAAAGTCAATATGGTTTAAGATCAAACTGCGTTGAGGTATACCAATCGAGTAACCTTGGTAATCCGTCTAAACGTATTCAGGTCATTTAAATATTTCATGTCTTCAAAACTTGCCATAGTCAAATTGAATTTAAAGTCACAGGTTGATCAAGAGAATGTATAGCACTTAATATACAAGATCATAATCTAACTGAGTCGACAACTAGACTCATAAGCATCTTGTTCAAATAGATGAAGTTAGTACAATGAACTTCTCGATTTTGTAATAAACAGCAATATGATTCTTTTACAATTAAAGAAGTCTTACAGAAAGCTTAAGCTCAGTATCACATCGTAAAGAATGCCTCTCTAGGTTAATCTTCTTTGCCTTTCTCATACTATACTTCCAATTCTTGATTTCTGCTAAATCTTCTGTGAGTGGCTTCTCTGGAAAGGGAACCTGCAAGCCAATGAAGAATTATTACAAGCAAAGGGAACCATACTTGTAGCCAACACGCAATAACAATGCATGCCAAGCTCTATAAAAAGCTTAGAAGAGCAAGTTTGAAATGGGCAAAGTATGTATGTTTACGAGTTTATCCCAGCATAAGGAATAGATTGAGCATCATCGCCTCATTTCCCTTGTACTATGTCAACAATATGCCAAGCAGACATGTCCATAAACAATGTATCAAGCATCATTCGAGCAAGTTGGAACTTCTTTCAGATAAAATATCTAAAGATAAAAAAAACATAGTAGCTGGGATGGAATGGCAATGGGGCGGATTTGGTAATCCCCGTCCCCGCTTCTCACCCCCACCCCATTCCTCGCTCAGGAATTATTCCCCAAACCCGCCCGGTCAGGGCCCCACTCCAAGCCGTGTCCCCGTTTACATATTACATATTAATTTCAAATCTTATAACTTACTTTTTATAATTTATAACTTGTATAATATTTTATTGATTTATGTTTTAGTATATAAATATGACATCAAATCAATACTGCAAATAAATTAAATGACAACTATTAGTTATTAATAGTAATGATCTAAACATACATAGGTATATTATAACTTTTGAAGAAGCCATTTAAAAGTGAACTAAAGGGATATAGTTGTAGAATCAAACTTATTGTCGAGGACAATACTTTAAGAGCTTATCTTTTTTATCAATAAAACAAATAGTTTAAACATAAAATCACAGACGTAATATATTAATACTAAATATAGTAGACATCAGTAGGATTGTGTTAAAAGAAATTGATATATTAATACATACAATATATTATGAAACATAAAATATATGTAAATATAACTAGGGGCATGGAAATCAGGCAGTGAGGTGGGGCAGGGGATTGTATCCCCATCCCCGACCCTGCCTAGTCAGGGAATGCGGGTACCATTAGGTTCAGGTGTAATTGTCATCCCTACAGCTGGATTGCCAACCAGTATGTATTGAGTTACTTATATGTAGTGCAATGTTGCTGTTGTTATAATAGATACTCCAAACATTGTAATGATACAAAAGTTGAAAAAACATTTTGCTCGCAAGAAGGAAATGAAAAGTTCATGATGAACTCACATCTTCTCGATCAATCAGGCCTGCAATGTTGCCTCCTTTATCCCAAAGGCTTTCAACCACACTAAGAATTCTTTTGTTCACCCTCCACTTGATGTTTCCAAGTATATCCAGGGCCTATATATGACAAAATAATGTGAAATTCATGGTGCAAAAGAAAGTAAATCATAGGCTCTAGATCCAAATACAAAGTTTTTTTTAAGGCAAGTGGGAAGGATTAATGGTACCTTTCGATCCATTTGATAATGGAGGATAGCCAAATTGCATGCATTATAGCCAGTAACTTCAATACATATGAGCACTATTTCCCTTAAGACAACCTTTCACAGGAGTTGCTGACCCATAGAGTAAATCATTACATCTTTATTGTCGTGTGAGATGCAATTTTTTTTCGTGACAAGCTTCAGTCATTTGAAGCTAAGTAATATCAAGAGCCATTATCCTAAATACTTTTCCTTAGTGCTCATAGTGGTGTACTTTTACAGAATCATTAACCTTTGCAATAGTCAATGTGATAAAAATCCATTATAAATTTCCAACGTTCTTTGACCTTTGCCAAGTGTTGTAAGCAGTTTCAGAGCATTTGTTTAAGTATATATCTGTCTATGTGGTGTTCACTTGTATAAATAAAGCAGCAAACTCACAATACATGTGTGTTGTGACTAGCTTAGTGTTTTATTCAATAGTTTATCATTTTGAAGATAATATAATAGGAAACATGGCTTCATAGCATAGATATTATATTAGACAAGATATATTATTATTCAACACTATTATGAATTTCAAAAAAGTAATGTGTATTCTTAAAGTCGGGTGCAAACTGAGTATCCCAGAATGATACAAAAAATGCAGTCCTAGCACTTATACACAGCATCGTATATATAAATTATAAGTTATTTTCCTTTGTATATATGTAATTGATTTCATTCATAGTTCCTCTGCAATGCTGCAATTAGAATGGCCTTTGTTTCAACACCCATGGGAAAAGGCATCAAGTTTAATAAAGACTAGGAATCACACCTATATTCTACATAGCAACTAAATTGGTAGTGAAAAGAATATATAGGTGAGCTGGCAAAAAATTTGCACTGGCCATATTATTACGTTTACGAGAAGAATATGGAAACACTATGAACTATGATCTTACTTCATATACTTTCTGCATATGCCTCCCTGCCTTCTTGAGTGCATCTTGCTGCTTCCTAGATCCATGAGTACGCATTGCATGGGAAGGTAAGAAGTAATAGGCACCTTTATTGTACCTGTAGAGAGTTTAAGAAGTCATTTCAACATTAACATATATCAAAATAAGTGAAATTTCTAGGCAGTGGAGAGCAATAAATAGCCATCCCTATTCTTTCAGAATTCATTAATAATACATCAATGACTGTTGCTTAGTCTATTATTACTGGCAAGGAGAAGAATGGAACGAGTACATCATAGTACGAAAGTATGTTCTATTCTACTGCCACTAAATGTGCCCCCACTAGGCATCTTGTATGCAACAGAGAATCAGCTACTCTGTCGATATATCTTACCCTTTCCATTTTCTTGGAGGTAACAACATTGGCACGTAAGAAATCATTGTATGGTTAACCTGCATATAAAGAAAAGATATAAAATGTTATAATGCAAGAGTTTTCTTCAATGTTTCTATCGTATAGACTATGGCTATGTTTGGTACACAATAACGGAACGATAAGAAATGAGCATTCCAGCTAAAATGCTATTCCAGCCAAAATGGTTATTCTAAGCAGAGCGTTTGGTACGTAGTCGGTATAAATTTCATTCCAGTCAAAAAACTCATATTAATGCTTGGTATGATTATTTTTATATCAGAATGAAAATGTACATAATTAATATTTTTACCAAAACACTTTTAACATAATTATCAAACATTATTAGAAGATTTCAAAATTAATTGAACATAATTTAATAACATTATTTGTTTAAAACTTGTTATTCTTTATGCATTGTTTATCACATTTAAAATTTGATTTATATGTGAATATTACATTAGTTTGAACTTTGAACTATTATATAAAAAAAATATATAGGTGATTACCTGTCAAATTTAATCATTTTTTTTATTTAAGGGTAATGTTATATACTTTTAGACTTTTAGTCAATAACATAGTGAAATATTTTTGTAAAATTTTGTATTATAATAATTGAAAGTGTTTAAGAAATTATTTTTTACTATTTTGTCGTTGCACACTGTTAATTTAAACTTATATCGCTCAATGAAAAAATATTAGTTTAATATTACATTTTCAAATAAAAATAAAAATCATATGATATAATAACAATTTCAAATTAAAAGATGTAATAAAAAAACATGATATTTCAATAATTTTGCTCCAACAATTTCATTCAAAGATAACCTGGAATGATCATTCCCTAGGTTGAGATGGGAAATGGTTTGCAAGGGAAAAAAAAGAAAAGCATAATGAGCTTTCAGTCATTACTACTTAAACCAAACATAGGAAAGAAATGAAAATTCTGGAATGAGCATTCCATTTTTTTCTTTTCCAGGGTACAAACATACAGCCTAAAGTCATGTCGGAATGCGTGTATTTTTCATCAACAGTAACCAAATGATCTAACAACCAACATCAGTAATCAAGCTAGGGAGACTATTACCACACTACAAAACTACTTGAAACCGTATGTATGAAGCTTTTAGAGAAACAGTCTTTAGCATGAGAATCACATCAAATTTAACTCGGCAACACAAAAGATTGTACATCTAACTGATGCAAGAAAACAAAATAATGAAATATGACTTTGAGCTGCTTAATTCAAGAAGAAAAAATTGGCAGGGATATGTAATTAACACGGACACAGAGCCATTTCAGTCTGACCAAATAAGTAAAACTTGATTAAAAAAAATGTAGTTTACTTACTGTTCCATCAAGCTTCGTAAGGATTGCAGGATCACATTCTATAGCTCCATATTTCCTTGGACATTTTCCTCTACAAGAGCCACAAACAAATAATAATTATAGCTGACAGTATACATGACAAAGCAAAATTCAATTTAACTACATAGATAATAAACCCAGACAACTATCAAGCTCTGTGGTTAGGGCATTATTAGTACGAGTATTTTCCTTTTCCCGATTATTTAGATATTTCTATTGATCAAAAGATTTAATAAAAACTCCAGAAGCACATCATTGATCATACTCAATGATTGAACCTACCCAACAAATCCATGCATGCTACCCATGATCTTTAGCATATATACAACTCAATTACTTGGCCCATACAAAACCAACTGTCCTTCCGAACATATATAAAACAGGTTGAAAAGAAAATGCAAGTTCACAACCTCTTGAATATGAAAGAAATATGCTGAAAAGAAAAGTGTAGCAAAAATAGATGAAAAAGACTCACCCATTAGAGTTACTTGTAGTTTTATATGTGTGCCTAAATGCGGGCCGAATATCAGGTGGACTGTCTATTGACTGACTACCTGGAAGCTGAACATAAGCTGTTTCAACTAATAATTCGATCATACGACATCCAAGCTGCACAATAACCACAACTGGTTTTAAAATCCAAGAATTGTCATATGAAATTCATAATTGCTTATTTTGTTAGAATAAATACCAAAGACCACAAACCTTAGCCTTGGCATCTCGACCCCAAGGTTTGATTTCTTCATTGTTTACTACTTTTTTCAGCTCAACCTTTTTGTTCCTTTTAATTAGACTATTAACACGCTTCCTGATCTTCTCGTTCTCCTTTTCTTTGCATGGATCTTCTTGAATATCAGCTACTGCCTTCTTCCTTCTGCCGCTCTTATTTTCCTCCAAGATATTATGAATCCTAATCTGAAAGTAAACACAAAAATTAAATTAATACCCAATAATTTATCATGCTTACAACCAGATTAAACCTACAGATGTTAACCAAGAAAAATGCAATTGGGCGAAAGAAGCTGTCGCATCCATTAACCAGGTTAACACTCAACATACAGCCATGTTCTCAATACTCCTATATACTAAACATAAACTTACTTGATTAATGAATTTTATTTGAGAATTTTTGAGTTGCATGATATGTTATCCAATTGAAAGCAGGTTGTGTTACTGACTGAAAAGAGGAGATAATTCTATTAAGCACATGTGCCAGCAAATCGCATCTAATCCCGTCCCGCTTGATTATGCATGGCACATAGAACTTAGCATCATCTCAATTAGATTCTCATAAGTAAACTTACCTGTCCTGAATTTTTATCCTTTGTGCATTTGTTAATTCTACAATATGTTTTCAATTCTACATTACTTCATCAAGTTTATTTCTAAAATTTATATAAAAAAGTGGAGTGTCACTTAGGTTGACAGGCAAGGCACACACCACATTTGTAATGCTTTGGAGGAGCAAGTGCATGATATGGGAATCCTATAGGATATATTTATAAAAAATAAAAGGAGCAAGACAAAATTTGATATTCCTTAGTCCCCGATGGTAATAATACCCTTTGATTCCTGATTAAAATCTTGCATTTCTCTTCTTTGTATTGCACGTGTCAAATGAACAGTTAAAATTAATTTACAATTACTTTTATTAAGCCAACATAATAAAAATTTCAATCAGTCAATTACATATTCAAGAGGTGGGTATCAAGAAACAAAAAATTAGCATTCACCAAACCATAGCCATGAAAGATATATAATTTATAACTTCTGCTAGAAACAAATTGATTACAAACTTCTTTACTCTCTCGGAGATCAGTTAACTGCTGACCATGACATTGCACAATGAATCATAGGTTGAAATTGAGTCTGTCGTATCTGATTCCAAGCTTTTAACTTGCTGACCACACTCATGTATTAACTCGGATAATGGAAAATATCTCAAATCAGTTTCAAAACCTATATGCATATCATCAACCTCTTCCTAACAAATAAAAAAGCTTAATCCATAAAAAGAAAAGGAAAAGAAACAAAAACACTACCTCTTGCTCAATTGCACTGCCGATTCGAGTGGCAGCCTGCACAACCCGAACACCGCCCCTTTCCTGCTCTGCCAATAGCATCCCCATCATCTTATGCATAACAATTACTGCCATCTTATCGGCAGGCAGCAAGTTGATGTACTGCGCATACCCGGCCCTCCACCATACTTCCGTAGCCTCCTGGGTCCGCTGGTCGGCCTCAATGGCCTTCTTCAAGGGCTCAAACCAACCCAGAAACAGCGACTTAACAAGTGGCAAATTTGGCGCCAAGCTCCTCTCCCGCATATTCCTCTCGAGCTGCCTGTACTCCTCCACAGTCCTCTCCCACACCTCCGTCTCCTCCTTCACCTGCCGCCGCCGGAGCATATTGCTCCTCCGAACCTCAATCTCTCTGCTCTCCCGCTTCACGTCAAGCTCGGATTTTTGGTACAGACCCTTGAAGAACAGTGAGGTGACCCACGGCGGGTCCTTGATGAAGATTCTGGGGGAGAGTTCGGGGGGCGCAATTAGGGGAAAATCGTGGGCGGCGGTGGCGGTGGCGGTGGCGGTGGGCATGAGCAGATTGGAAGAGAGTTCGAGGTTTTCGAAGAAGGTGCTCTCGCGGACTGAGTCGCTGAGGGGGTGGAGGTGGAGGGGCCTGGAATTGGAGAGGAAGGGGTTGAGGAGGAGAGGATTGGGGGAGGAATTGAAGAGGAAGTGTAGGTTTCTGTGGGTTTTGGGGGAGAATTTAGGGGTTTTAGAGGTGTGAATGTGGGGTTTTCGGGTGTGGGGAGAGAAGGGAGCTATGGAGGTAGAAGCCATTTCAATGGAGAATGGAGATAAG
>JAYMTH010003136.1:0-11342 GCA_036897465.1 Pelargonium australe | reverse complement strand
AACCTCACTTTACCCGACACAATGAGATTTGAACCCACGACTTCCCACATGAAGATGTGTGTTCTTGACCATTGTGTTATCCCTGAGGGACAATGACATTTGTTTTGGGAAAATAATTTGGGTGCTACTTCTATGCTTTATTTTTAGTTATACGTCCAATGTTTTTTTATCACTTAATTAAAACAACTCAATAACGGTTATTTAAAAAAAAAAAAGCCAATGATGAATACACTTTTTTATTACCTTATATTGTATCGCTTAAGTTGTCTATAAGAAGAAAAAAACAACAACATAGAATTGATATAATTTGATAAGAGTAAAATAAATTTATTTTATTGGCGAATCTTCTATTGACAATCACAACATTTACTACTTTTCTCACGAAACATAGTCAAATATTAAAAAAACAAAGACTTCTCATTTCGAAACTCGTATTTGAGACCTAATGCAACGAAAATCAAAATCGACACACATTTTTGTGGGACGAGTGAACCCTAAAAAGTCCAATATATTTTTTGGATGCATAAATAATATGTGAATCAAGTTAGCCAACCAACACCTCTCAATAGGAAACCCATAGCCCACAAATCTAACAAAATTAGGTCAAAATTAATCTTGTTCGTCTTAAATACGTGAAAACTCGACTCAAAATATAAATTATCAACTATACTTATCATAAATACAAACATCTCAAGCGATAGTGACATGTCAAACTTCAACCAAAATTTGAAGGTACATAGAGTTTTGATTTGAATTTGTTTATCAAATCTAGTGAAGAAAAACGAGAGAATAACAATTTAGGGTTGTGTTATGAAATAAAATGTAAAGAAATGACACGGGTTTGTGTCAGATTCAATATTTACACCCGATTATGCGAGTATCCAAAATCCGACCCAACCGCTTTTAAATCGAATCAAATAACTTTGTATGATCCACAAATTTTACACACGAAAAGTGAAATTCGATCTAATCAACGACCCCAAACCCAAGCAAACTCAAAACTCTTTCAAACCGAATTCAGATTAAACTTATCATCCCGAACCGAAACCCGAAATAGTCACTTGAGAGACATTATCTGAATGGTAGAAATAGAGAGAATAAGGGGCTTATATGGCAGGCCGCCCATCCAATCACCACATCGTCGGTGCCTCGCTTGCTACCAACCAACCCTCACTATTAATAATTGCCTTTTTCCTTGTCCTGCCCTTTTCTTTTTTCTTATTTCCCTCTATGTCCCCTCTTTCCCAATTTAGCATCGCCCCTATACACACCAACAATGCCTCCCACACAATTACATTGACACCCTTTTAACCCATCTAAACCTAACTCTTTCACCAAGCTTTAAACATGGATATGGGTCCCCCTAGGGGGTACCCTTAATGGCCAAACAAACTCATTTCGTTTGTGAGATGTCGGGGGTACGAATCTTATTTGGATAGAGTGAAAAATTATATATGATGACAATAGAAAATGTGAAAAGAAAACTCTTATTTGAAAATGGAGAGTTACATTTTGTGTAGATCAACTTATTGAAAAAAATACAAATAAATTTGGGCGTAGGAATTTTGGTGACGTGGTGAGACGAGAAATGGTCTATCCGTTCTCGTCATGATTTAGATAGCGAAGGAAATTTTCTCCCAATTTTCATACAATTTTTTTTTCTTCTAAATAGGGTGTGTCTTATTCAAGAGATTTGTCATTACATGTCAATTGAGCGAAAACTCATTTGTGCTTTCGGGTGAAGCCCAAATGAAAGGTTTCGAAGACGAGGTTACCTAAATAGAGTGTACCTCATCAAATAGTTTTGTCATGTACAAGTCAATTGAGCGTGGCACGAGATGTTTCAGGCATGAATGGTGATCTAGTAGCCATGGATCGTGTCTTGATGTATTTCATAGGATGATCTCAAGTGAGAAAGGATGGCACCGAGTATGCAAGTAGTCGTAGATGTCATACAGAGGTCTAATGTTAAGATGTATCTTCTTTGGAGAAAATAACTATGTGTAGAAGAAGCATTTGTGTGGATGTGTGGAATGAGGAGGTCTATTGAGGATGAGATCGTTTTTCAAGATGACCTTGAGTTGGCCTTGAGATCCTTATATACATTTTGGTAAGTGTTTGATGGATTTCTAGAGACATATTCTAGTAGTGAGAAGTACAAAGAGGAGTAGATCAATGAAAAATATGCCCAAAGTGTCGATTTTTGTAAGAAAGAGTTTAATATTATAGGTATGGAGGTAGACCACCAAAGAGAGAATGTGTGTGGAGAGGTAATTTAAGGTGGTGACTTTAACGGGATATAATTATAAATAATAGAAAATGTCAAGACAACATCCAAAAATATTCTCAAAGTCATTCAAAATTGATTTGAAATGAGATAAAAGGATAAATACGTAACAACGTGGCATAAAAACATACTACATGCGAGGTGCAACTACATTCATAAGTTATTTTCAAGTATTCATACTTAGAGACTTCGCATGATAAAATTGATTATTACCATTTCAGTTTAACAATCTTAACTATTTGGAACAACTTTCAAAATTGGAAAAACTAAACCGACCAAAATCCAATCTAACCTAATCAAACTACTTATCTATTTTCCATTACATCACTAAACGCTCAATCGATGAACAAATCAGTTCCCTAATTCGATTTCTAGAATACAATGTACTAGAAAGACAGAAGAGAAAACAAATCCCTTCTCGGTCCGTTTTTAAATATACTACGTACTATATATACAACAAAAGAAAAGGAAACAAATGCAAACCTCGATTCGATTTCAAAACCCGCACGTACTAGTATAAAAGAAGACGAAACAAATTCATTCCCCGATTCGATTTCTAAAACAATGTGTACTAGGGTTAAGAAAAAAAGAGTAATGGAAGATGAAACTTAGTTCTAGTGAAGGGCAATTTAGTCATAGAGAAGTATCTCCAAGATACCTAGTCAAGGTGGTACTTGACAAGATTCAAAAGGGCAATATTGGTATTTAAGTCCTCAGCTAAAGTACAGAGAAGCAATACGTTCCTCTCTTCTCTTATTCAACTCTCTCTCTCTCTCTCTCTCTAGCCCATTACACATACCGTCACCACCACCACCACCCTCTCTTCTCCGACCAACCACCACCCAGAATGAGAGAAACAGCGAGACACAAAATACAAAACGTGGGTTGATGCATGAGCCCAAAAAAAAAATCTCCTTTTTCCCTTGTCAACACTCTCGTCACCTTCCCTTCCCAATTCCCTTTTCTCGCCAGATTTCACCAAAATACCTCTCTGATTCTCCTCGGTTTCAACGCGCCCACAACCGCCACCTTATCGGTCCCTCAGGTACTAACCGCGACTCTTCAATTATCTCCATAATGGGTCGCCGCCTGCTCCTCTGTCCGAGCTCGTTTCTGTTCAAAGCTCGCTCCTTTATTTTTTATCGTGTTTTTGTTTTGCTCTGATGATGGGTTTCGACTTTCGAGGCAGAGGAGTGTTGTTCTCTGGCGTTGGGTTTGTGGGTTTCTCTTGATTGTGTGGTGTGAGTGCGTATTGGTCTTCATTGAGTCCTCGTATTCGCCTCCATGGACGAAAGGTGGTAGGTTGGTGGAGTTGACTTATTTTTCTGAGGGAAAAAGATTAGGCTTTTTCTTCACAAGACCCTTTTGGTGGTTTTGTTGGTTACTTCGAATTGGAAAATTCTGACCCCAATTTGGTACTGATTTAGTGATTTGCTACTATATTGGAAAAACAAATCTGTTTTTTTGGGTTTGTCACCTTGTCCCCATATCCACAACCTGTTTGCTCCTTTGCCTCAACGAACATGTCTATCTGTACCAGAACTGGCATGAGTGTTTGGAGTTTGGAATCTCTAGGCCAACCTCAGTGATCACTCTGGGTGTTGTTTTGGTCTATCTTGTTAGCATTGGCATGGTTTGCTTATACTGAACTGGATATGTTATCTAATCTTTTGAGGAAGGATTATTTTGAATTTTGTTATAGCTATTTTTATGATACAATGTGTGTTTTGAGATGTTTTGCTTATTAGTTTCTGCAATGCAATTGGCTGATTGTTCTAAATAGTATCTGTCTGTCGGTCAGCTTTTATTCCTTGAGTTGAAATCAAGATATACCCTTTGATGATGGGCGCTAGTTGTGACCTTCCACTTAACCAATTACAAATACAGACATTGACCTCAATGTTAGGGAGTTTTGGTAATGTTGTGTAAACTGCTTTTTGGTAACTAATATCTTCCAACATCATTTAGTCTTGATACTCGTTTCTGGAATGTGTTGAAGAAAGTTATTTGACATTTGTACACTCGCTAAACTCACATTGGTACTTCAAGTGGTTAAGGTGACCGGCCATTCTTTGGTTAATGCTTAGAAATCAAGAATAGTCTTTACTGGCTGTATCATGCTTCTTTTTATCCAATGCCTGTATCATGTGACCTTGAAAAAGGATATATTGTTTATGGCGATTCTGATGTTGATCCAAAGCCTGTATCATGCTTATATTTATCACTTATATATTAGTATAAATATTCAGATTATTATCGTTTTTCATTTTGAGCGTAGTTTATTATCAAAATGTTTGAAATTTACTTTCATGTGAATCCCTTTTAACTGGTTGCTGCTTTTCTGTCATAAGAAACCAGGCAACAAATGATAAAAGACATCAACAAAACAATTGTGGATTGATAGGACAACTGAGATTTCAATGGTGAGCTTACGAAGACGGAGGCTCTTGGGACTCTCGAACGGTAAACATCGATTTAATTTACTTTGTGCTAAACAATTAACTATTTCTGTGTAATTTAGCTTTAAATAGGTGAAGCTATAGCCCGACTCTTAGAACAAATTTGATGGTTGATTTGTAAGTTATTGTTTGGTCAACTTAAATTTTTTTTTTACTAGCCTCAGTGTTATTCTTGCAGGGCATTGCCACCGTCCACTTCTTAGCTGGGGTGATGGAATTTCTCTTGAAAATCCTACCCAGAATGCTGAACCCGCACAGCCCCTTCCATCAGATGACATCAGCCAGCTGCAGGAGGTAAAGTGGATTATGAAACCTACTATTTAAATTTTTCTTCAAGGATCTCATCCGCAGTATGCATTAATCTCACTTGATAGTTGATACAAGTTGGACATCTCTCTCTCTCTCTCTCTCTCTCTGTGTGTGTGTTACTCCTGAATGACAGTTGCTGCCACTTTAACTGTGGTGCACTTTGCATTTTTTTTACTTTTACCCATCTACTGGTGTTCCACACTTAACTATCTCCACAGTAACTACAAACATTTGTTATCTGGGTATCAAAAGGATGTAAGCTTCATATAGATTCTTTGTTTGTGATTTAAGTTTTTTATGTTTAAAAATCATATTGAGCCACTCACATCCAACATTCTGTGAGTAACAAGGCAAACATTCTGTATCTATACTCAGATTTGCTCTCATAGTGTAGTACTTCTATTTTAATGAATGATTTTTTCTTGATAAGTTTCCTGTTCATTTTCAAGCATAGTTAAATATGTATGTAATGTAATTAAAGTATGAAGTCATGGTTATTGAGAGAAGTATTGGTTGATGCTTTGGCTGCATACTCTGGCTATTTTGAAAAAGGACATACAGTTAAGAAGGTTGGTGAAGTAAGATTTTCTTAGAAATATTATATTACTTATCTCTCTTATGTAAGATGGATAGGTATTCATTACCGAGTAAGGATGATATTTTGTTGGAGATGTTTATATCTCTGCGTGTGCGTATAATCAAAAGCATTCTTGGGTTCTCTGGTGAACTTAAAGTTGTAATATTAAGCTAACTTATTTTGAAGAAAACGAAGTCAACAATATGATGACTGCACTGCAACTTAACTTTTGGCATCCTAGTGAATCTGTTGCATAGATATCTGTTCTATTCATGATCAAATAGTCCATTTTGATGAGAAGGTTGTCAACCCCAAAAACATATTAAGTTTCGGGCCTTTTGCCATTGTGCCATAATGATCAATTGTAGGTTTGACCTGGAAAGTAAAGCTGTTAACAACTGCTGCTGGGTGCTTTAGTACTCTAATTGCGTTTAATGCTTATGTTCTCCCCATTCTCGCTTCAAACTTGCATTTATAATGTAAATGTTATTTTTCCAGGAAACCAATACAAAAGTTGAACCTGGAACGGGCTCTAGCTCGTCCAAAGAGCCTCGTGAGGAACCATTTCCAGGTTTGTTGATGTACAGATATATGGATATAATACATTTTTTGGTTTAATAATGACCTAGAAGTACTGGGGAAGTCCCATCTTCTAAGTTTACTCAATTGAGGTCATTGTGCTCAAAGTTAGAGTTCTGGTGCCATATACAAAGCATAGACACTTTAAAATTAGTGAGAGTCCTGGGACTCGTATCAGACACGGGACAGAGTGGCCACTCTTTAGCTCCATTGTTTCAAAGTTCTGCTTATAATCCCTAAAGTTTTGTTATGTGGAGTTAATAGGTTATTGTTTTAATATGTGATTTACAAATTAGTAATGAAGTGCTTAAAAGATTCTAAATTGCATGTTTTTGAATTTTGGATTCTTAAGGGTTCAAATCCTGAGTTGAAATTCCATGTGATTGTACTATTTCTACCGTCACTACAAACCAATCATATCTCATTTTCACAGGTTTTGGAGTATCACTTCCAAAAATTCCTTGCTAGTATAAACATTTATAAAGACCGATATATATAAACAACGATGTATTAACTCAGTATAAACCCTACCAGAAATCTCAGTGCTTCAACATTTTTGCTATATATTCTCGGTTGACCATTTGAGTTTTCATACATTGTATTTGTCTTATCGTATGAATTAAAAAAGGATACATGAACAAGTTCAAGACAAGGAAGTGAAATGGTCCAAATATGTAGTAGCTTTGTTACTGACGATTGAGTTGTAGTGGTGTAAATTTTGTGACATTATCTGTGGGATTCATTTTCCATTACTTCACACTTCACTCTATAACACCTGTGGATATACTTCTGTTTGCAGGGCATCCAATCAAACGCAGAAAGAGACACAGGAGAAAGAATTCTCAAAACCAAGAGCCATGTCTAATGAGGGGTGTTTATTTTAAAAATATGAAATGGCAAGCAGCCATTAAAGTTGACAAGAAACAAATCCACTTGGGAACTGTTGGTTCACAAGAAGAGGCAGCTCGTCTATATGATAGGTAGGTGGTTCATTTTCAGTTCGCCTATGTTAATAACTATTATTTGTGGAAGTCCAGTTAAAGTGATAATGATAGTGATATTTCACTAGTTTGTGTTGTATCTAGGTTGGTTATAGTGCAGACACATTTTCGGATTTCTTAAATTTTGTTAGTCCTTTTAATTGCATTCACTGGGCATCACAGAAAACATAGGAAGAGGATCTACGGTGTTATATGATAAGTGATTTTGAAATGAAGTTGCTAATTGTTATTGGAATCATATTAATGGGCTTGCCACTTCTTTCCTCTGTAATTAGAATATTTTTATCATGTGAAGCTTTGAAGATATAAACATAATGCATCACGTGTATCATGAGGCTTAATATTTACATCTGCTAGTTATTGTCCATATCTCTTGTACTTTCTTGAACTGTTGTGCTTGTATTGCTATCAATAACGATTCTTCTGACAATGTTCAAGTACTGGTTAAACCCAATACAAAAAAGAAACCGCTTGCTAAACTCATTTATATTGTATAATTGTAGGGCCGCCTTCATGTGTGGGAGAGAGCCTAACTTTGAGCTCTCGGAGCAGGAGAAGCAAGAACTTAGGAAATTCAATTGGGACGAGTTCTTAGCAATGACTCGGCACGCAATCACTAATAAAAGTAGACTTTCCTCTCTGGACTTTCACAATTCTTATCTTAGATCTGATATAACCCTTGAACTAATCATTGTGACTAAAACTTCAGAACACAAAAGAAGGATCGGCGCAGCACCACAGAAGAGATCCGAGGCTACTCCAGTGAAGAAAGTCGACTGGGGAAGCGAGCAGGGAGCCAATGGCTTCTCACATTCTGAAGATATGGATCCAGACAACACATCAGTCTCGTGAAGCCGCGGTTTTCGATAGTGAGTGGGGCTGAAAACTCTGTTCTGGTTTCTAACAGCTTCGGTTTCTAGCTAATTGGCCACCATTTTTCAGTGTATAAAAGGCCCCTATTAGGGCAGGCCATGAATTGATGGATCTTAGTCTCTTTTAGTAACCAGCTAGGTAAACACAGCTTTCAACTCAATAAAGAGTTTAGTCTTTAGATGTAAGAACATGAAAAACATGCAAAAGCTATGTGCCATCAAATATTATGCTAGAAATTTTGAACCACAGATTGAAAACTACATTATGCAATATCTTCATCATTTCAGTCTACACAGGTTTATATTTTGTTTTGTTTATCTCTTCAAATGGAGTTTTTTTTTTTCAAATTTGGGTGCTTTTTGTTTGCAATAGGTGAGACAAAGCCTCTGGTTGGTAAACTAAAAAGTAGTTTGAAATTTGTTGTTTTTGGTAGTCAACATATCATATTTAGGTAAAAGTCTAAAAGGAGATGGTAGGACAAAAATAGGATTATTGTGGGGGAGAAAAAGAGGATGGTGTCTTTTAGTGTATTGAGTATTGATTAATTGTAAGTTTGTAACTTCTCATCCCATCCAAATTGCTATTATATACAGTAAAAGATTAGATAATTTGTTTAGATGGGGCCGACAGAGCTAGCAATTTGTGTGTGCATGTTGTGTTAAAGTTTGTTTGTGAGCCACACGTTTCAACACGAACACAACATATGCATTAATTGTATCGTACGGCCCAACACGAACACAACATGAGTATGAAACAAAACATATATAAGCACGACAACTAAATAGATTGTGTTGACACAACACAAACACCAAAACTGATTCTTATAATATATTTAGTACTTGTATCGCTCGGCCAAAACCCAAATTGATTCTCATAATATATTTAGTAATTGTATCGCACGGCGAAACACGCACACAACATGAGTATGAAACAAAGCACGAACACGACACGTTTGACATGATAACTAAATAGGTCATGTTGACACGACATAAACACCGAAACTAATTCTCATTTGATTCGAAAAAATGACTACAAGAGCGACAAAGATTCTCATAATATATTTAGTAATTGTATTGCACGACCAAAATTCAAACTGATTCTCATAAAACACGAACACGACAACTAAATAGGTCATGTTGACACGACATAAACACCGAAACTGATTCTCATTTGATTCGAAAATGACTGCAAGAGCAACTAAAAAAAACAAAAACAAATATCAGAGCCTGGTTTCGATCCAGGGACCTGTGGGTTATGGGCCCACCACGCTTCCGCTGCGCCACTCTGATTTCTTGTTCAACTTATGTACACATACATATATAAATGTTAAATATTGGATCATTACATCAACTTGCAATTTTGTTATCATATATTGTTCTATCACTTTCCAAGCCCACTTCTCAATAACTTGACAACTTACAAGGACTCTCTGGACATGACAATGAATCTACTGCATTTTTTTCTCCTACAACATGTCCCACTTGGTCAACAACAATTAAAGATTCGCCAAGCATTTCTCAAGCAACTGTTACAGTTCACATAAATTATCAAACAAAAGCATGTCCTTAAACAATGAAAAAGAATCAATCCAAGGAAATCTGGTAATGAATTTTATCATGTTTTAGTCTTTTGATTAGAGATTTTTTGTAGAAATTAATACTAAACTGTTGATCTTTTGCATTTTCTTAAAAAGTGTTTCTCATCAATGAAACCTCAAGCCCGAGTTTCGGGTCTAAGTTTTGAAGAACCTTCAACCTCATTCAGCACCAGGAATGGTAGCTTCAGTCCATGATGCAACAATGTGCATAACTTTCACAGCATCATTCAAAGGAAACCTGCAAAAGTACAGTTATGGAAGAATCTATGACAACCTCAAAACTGGCCTTGGACAACCTTAAAAACTGCATAGTTCAAAAGCTTGAAAATCTCCAAAAATAAAAAGTTTGGAGTCTGTCAGACAACCATGTGACCATCACAGCCAGGTCTGGCTGAGAACGATCCTCTACTGCTTCACTCATATCCAAGGAAAGAGGAAGCTGTTAATCACGCTCTGATCACATGGTCATGGTTCATCGACCAGACTGAGGTTCTCATCTCCTTAGTTTTCAAGGATACAGAGGTACGAGCCTATAGAACAGATCCTGTTCAAGTAAGGTCGTGTCCTTCACACAAAGGCCTATGGATATATTTTGAGTGTTTCCTTGGTCAGCTTTCGATGTGGGACTAATTTCTCTTTCAGCCTCTACTTATTTTAACTGTATGGCCTTTATTGTGTCCCACATGCCTGCTGATTTAAATTAAAACAATGAAAACATCAAACATGCAATGCTAACGTTGTCAATGTTCTACCAAAACAATGAAAGTACCTGCGAAATTGGGATCTCCTCAAATGCAGCTCGGCACCAAGATCTCCTCTTGAAACATTCCAACCGGGTTTTATAAGCAAAAACTCGTGTCCTCAACGTGTCACAATAAACTAGCTATAGAGGCATGGAGAGTCAAGAACAAGCACAAATCAGAGACACAATTAGCTTAAACTATTTGTGCAGTACATACTATTTTTTTAATGGTCCTCCATCTTTTCAATAGCCTCAAACTATTTTTTGAATCCTCATTGATCCATGTATTATTCGATTTCATCACCCATGCCCAAAAATATGTTTATTTGACTTCTGTTCACATGTCTTAACTTTCATTAGTTGAGGAAGTGTGAAAAAAGATGAGACTAAATGGATGTGAAATTATTATAATAAGACCAATGATGAGATTGAATATTACAAGTGTCAAAGGTGATATGTACATATAGTCGAAGCAAAGTAAGAGTCCGTCCAAGTACAAATTCATATTTTGGCCAGGTTCTGCCTGAAAACTGCCATTGTTGCTTTCTTTCAGAACCTGGAAATGTTGTTTCAGAGCACAATTGACGCTGCAACGAGCTTAGGCTCTAATTAACAAAATATCATCCAAGTTGATTCCGCGCCTGATTAGCTATTGAAATAACAGCCAAGGAACTACCTAAGTTACCTCTTAAACATCAACTCTAATTGTAACAAAGTAAATTCAGGTCTCAAGGGAAGTAACACATTTAATCTAAGCAAATAAAAAAAACAAGGTTAATTTAAAAAGAAAGGGAGCATAAAGAACTGTTGACTCCAAAAAGAAGTTAGGGAGTCTGTCAGACAACCATGTGACCATCAACAGCCAGGTCTGGCTGAGAACGATCCTCTACTGCTCCTCTCATCCGAGGAAGAGGGAGC
>JAYMTH010003135.1:0-11342 GCA_036897465.1 Pelargonium australe | reverse complement strand
AGGTCGCAGGTTCGAGACCTGCATGGGCCAATAATTTTGCTTTATGTTTTGACCCCTCAGCTTTGTCAAACTTGAACTTTTCTCCCCTCAATTTTTCTTCTTCTAATTTTGACCTGTCAACTTTATTACATTAGACATATTTTTGTTTTTTACGTTATGTTTTGACCCCTTAGCTTTTGCCCCCTCAACTTTTTTTTTTCCTTCTACATTAGACATATTTTTTGTTTTTACGTTTTGACCCCTAAAAATTTTCAAATATGAACTTTTGTTCCCTTCAATTTCTTCTACTTTCGGCCTTCCAAGTTTTCTAAATCGGACATATTATTTTATGTTGTGTACATGCGACTTGACCTACCCACTTAATTAGTTTCAATTTTAAAGTTTATTTGAGTATTAAAATTTCCCCCCAAGTTTACTACATTTAGCACGTCTTGTTTGTATATTTAAGTGAAAAACAAAAAAACGTAGTTTAACAACTTGACCTCAGTAGTTGTTCCAACTATGTCGCTCTAATAGATTTATGGTCCAAACTATATATTGGATAAATCACTTCCACAAAACTCAAATAATGATATAATGATTCGTGCCATAACCCGAATCCAAAATGTGGAGATAATAAAACTAAGTAAAACTGAGGATACAAATTAGGCTAAAAAGACTAGTCGGCTAAAATGAAAAACTCTAATGTACATATTATGGACTGATCAAGAGCATGACTATACATGTATTCACAAGAAAATTTCATCAAAACTTTCATTATCATGAGCTCACGCATAAACAGAATCAACAACAAAGGAAATGGAAATATATATAGCGCGATAGCTTCAAACATTAACGATTCAACAAATACAAATCAATAAAACAGCAAAGTTATCCAGAAACATATACAATGTGCCAAAAACTAGGTAAAAGTAAGGAACTGAATCTCCAACATTGTTGCTTTCTTGGTGAAATCAAAATAGAAGATGCCATCCACTAAAACTTTGTCGCCACTCTTCGATAAGGCCCAAGCAGAGGCATCTGAGAGAAATATATCGGAAACAAAATCTTCTTTAGGAGACGGAAGAGAAAACAATGGAGTCCAATGTCCATACTCCTCCATGACCCAAAACTGTAACCTAAGTGATGGATCACTTGTACACAATACACAAATCCGTCCCGCCATAGACCCCATACTTATAAACCTCATGTTATCAGGAAATGGCAATACGCGGAAACCACGAGCCCCATCAGCAAGATCAAAAGCTAAAACTAACTTACGATAATCGATTTCACCACACCATGTAGATGCCATCCAATGCAAAGCTCCATTTACAAACAGAGCAGGTTCTAAAGAAACAAAACAACTAGCTACTGTTAAATCTTGATGGAGCTTAGTCCAAGATTTAGTTTTCACAGTGTAAACCTTGATTTCAGATAGGAAATGCCCGTTACGAGAGACCAAGTTAGACTGAACAATCCTCACTAACTTGTGATCATTACCTGAGGGATCGAATCCGAAGCCATAGCAGAAGCTTAAGAGTTTCTTATCAAAACCCTGGTGCTGGAAATCAACTGGTGAAAAGGGCACAATGTGGTGAGCTCCAGATGTTAGGTCACAGATCACAATAACGTCATCGAGGTTGCAGAGAAATTTAGGGTCATTTTCAAGTAATGGTTTTGAGCTAGGGTTTGGTGATACAAGTAAGCAAAGCAGAAAATTGGAGCAACCCAGTACCTTTTTTATTTTAAAGTTGGAATCTTTGAGGAAGTGATCGACTCTGAGAGCGCAATCGAATGAATCCCAGTCGAGAGAATAGAGGAGACCATTGCTCACAATCAGATGGAGATTTTGTTGATGGCAATGGAATTTGGCGAAATATGGCTCTGCGAAAAGCGAGGCCCAGTGTTTTGATACGCACCTGAATCGCACCAGGCTTTTCGCCGGAAGGCGGCAGAGAATTTGTGTTCTTAACTCCGACGGCAATATCTCCATTGAATCCGGCAATTGGAGTCCCTGCTTAGCAGGTAACGTGGATAGAGAGAGACACCGTATGATTTACAAATACGTTTTGAAAAAATTTAAATAGAATTCTTATCATTTTTCAAAAACTTGAAAATCTCATCTTTATTATTCAAATAATTATGTAACATATTAAAATAAACATATGATTTTTATGGTGTAAATTTATATGTTAAATATATGTTACAAGGGTAAGAAATGTTCAAAGAAATTCTAAGGAATCCAAAAATCCGAAAAATTGGATCTATGTCCAACAAATTTTAGCGTTGTGAATTAGAGTCGCGGAATTGAAGTTTTTTGCTATTTCAACAATTCACATTTGCAATTGTTAGGGTTCACGGAGATTTAGTCTTTCGCACGTATAAGTTTTACTTTTAGTGCTATGCATGCAAGAAGATTTTAGTTCTTGTGACTATTTCTACTCACAAACATTGTTTACAACAAAAGGAACCGGACCAGTTCGGGTCATTGCGCCAAACATGCATCCCCTAGTTTCGCATAGGCATAGTTTCTCATACTCAAACATGCAACAATATTACCATTGCGCCGAATATCATTCAGTTGTCATATGCAAAACAGAATACGTTATGTATCCCGCTTTGTGTAAACTCGGGAGAGCCTGAGGATTAACATCCAACTTAAACATCAGCCTCTAATCAATCATAAGCATAACACCCTTCGTCGTTGTATTCAAAATGATGAATTCGAAAAAGAGATTCTACAACGAAAAAATGAAGCACACAAGAAAAGCGAATCTTTTCCTGTATTCAAATCAATACAATCTCTGTTGCAAGTAGTTTTGAAGATCAGGGCAGTGGGTTTAGGTTAGATATCTCAAAACCCTCTGTGGCCAATGTATCAAAACAGCCCTCAGTTCTAGCAAATTTGTGAAATAAACAAGCAAAATTTAGTAGCCAAGCTTCAAATGCAATTCAGGATATATACTTTAGACTTACATGTGGTATAAGTTATTGAACAAGTAATGAAAGTGCAAAATAAATTATACATCAAACTAAGTTATTTCTCCTCAACTCTCACATTTACAAATGAATTATTATCGAGTTAAAAAGACTCACAGTGATGCATAAGTAAATTTCATAGAAATGCTCCTAAAAAGAGATTGAACAGAGAAACCACGACTACGTACGACATAACTCACAACTCGCAACAAGGAATACCGGATATAAAAATGCTCCTAAAAGGAGATTGAACATACAAACCACGACTAGGACGACACTACTCACAACTCGCAACAAGGAATAACCACTACCCGGTAGTTATTCAAGAAAAGTTTCCCAATAGTGAGAATCGAGCCTAGACAAGTTTCGCATCCCCTCTTCCATTAGTTTCCAGAACATCTAGCAAATTTGGGATTTGCTGCAAATGCTTATATACGTCTTCCTTCAAGAAAACGTCTTCATTCTTGATTAGCGCCCGAACAAGCTTCGCATCCCATCTATAAGAAGATTCTCCGACAAGAGAAGCTTGAACACATTATACCTTGGACGAACCCTTCCATAGAAAGGAAATCCCAGTTAATTGGTCTAAGAACTTAAAGACTAGACAAGTCTCAACACATTATGCCTTGGACGAATCCTTATATGAAAAGGAAAACCAAGTAAATTGTGGTAAGATCTTATCGTCTTTGGATTCAACGGCATAGTGTTCACAAGGAACTCAATAAGCAGATCTGTGCGTTTCCAGATGATTTTTGCAGTATGAGTTCCAGTAAATCCATGAGATTTCAAGATATTGAGTACAGAATCAGACCTTTGGAGGTTGGTTTCGTCCGGTTTCGGATCGAGCTCCCGAGAGGTGGCTATGGCGGATGGTTGCGGTAGCCTACATGAGATCATCAAGTATTTGATTATGAACGATGTGTTTGAGGCACGCTTTTGGATCAGAAAAACGAGGCTTTTGAAAGCGAAATTCGACATTTTTGAGCTCAGATGTATGGTTCTGAGTTCTGACTTCTGAATCTGAGAGAAGGAGGCTTGGATGATGGATCTTATTGTTAGGGATTTGGTGCTATTAACGGGTCGGGTCAGACGGATATGAGGGATTGGGAAATGGATATCTTGATATTGCATCCGAATATGCTATTTACCATTTATATATGAACCAACTTATTAAGGTAAATGACGTATGGTGGCCTATTTTTTCGGTCCAGAAGGAAAAATTCAAACTTTTTGGCTTTGTGCAGTTCACATTTAGTTTCAGGAAATATCGCTTTGTATCTTTGCCTAGAGCCAGCACAAGATATTTGCCCTTAACTCTCACGTCAATTTCTCCATTGAAAGAGTTTGCGGTGTTCATTTAATTTGATTAAAAGTTCTAGAAAACCATGAGCATTACATACAAATGGGTCATTTGCATTTTTTCAAAATAGTCTAAAATTTGCTTGATTGCTTCTAGTCTAATCTTCCCAAATAATTGGTAAACTTCTTCCTCAAAACATAATCAAGTAACTAGAGTAGCTCTTGCTAACATGTTTCACAACAAATTAATGTGACTATTGTATTTGTGTAGGTCTCTTTGAAGTTGAACCTCTTCTTCTATCACTGGCTTTGGATTGGTTATAGAACCATTAGCAGCCATGGATAACATAAACAAACCAACTAACCAATGTAAAGAGGCATTAATGTGTATAGATACATAAAGCTTCTCTTCATATTCAACATGCAATAACTAATAAAAGAGAGATAATAATGGACAATAGTAAAGAAACATTCATGTGTATTAGATATTAAAATCTCCAGCAAGTAGCAACTATTGTGCATTTGTGCTTCTATGCTAGTTGAACCATACAACCTATTCCACATGGAAGGATACAACAAATACCACAAACACCAATCATATCTTGGAACCAACACTGAACTTGGCAATGAAAAACCCAATTGTATCTAAAGGAGATGATGGATCAAACCTTTGAACAAGCTCCTCTTCGCCCGGTCTCAACCACTCCCTGCAACAAACGTTAAACCTCATCTCATTAGCTACAAATCATTGAACTCAACAGAATTAAACTTAACGTTGAATGATTTGCATCATGGTTTATTGGTTCGCCATCTAAGTTTTGATACTTACTCAAAATATCCATCAGGAAATTCACAACTACCAACAAGACCAGGTCCTCCTATCTTTGGATGCTGAAATTAATCACATAATCACAGTTAAAAGCAGAAACATATGGTAATGGCACCCAGGGATTTCGATTCTATATTTATAACGTTTTATATCAAGTTATTCAAAATAAAATCATTATCCCCGATGTTCTAACAAGTTCATGTTGCATACAGAGTCAAGAAAAGAAAAATTTAGGCATCTAACCTGCTGTGCCAGCGACAGAAATTTATATGTATCCAAAGCATATCGAACCAATGCTTCATTCTCCCCGGGGTTTATTGTACATCTAACAGCATTAACAAATCGATTTCAAGGTTAGGTTGATAAACATATAGCATTGATAACTTGATTATGGCACACTCAATAGAAGAGTTGAAAATGAGAACATATCGAATTGAGAAATAGTTCCTACATATATACAATTATGTGTTAAATCTATCATATCTTCCGGTTAGAACTATAAGCCTGCACAATGCAACCTAATTATAATCATGTGGGTATAGAAAAATGAAAGATAGCAACAACAAACAAAAAAAAAACAGATGTGGCCCACCCTTTCAATGTAAACTATCTTAGCAAGTTGGAAACAGACTACTCCCACCAGGAAGTAGATTGATAGTGGAAAGGATTTTTGTGCATATATATTAGAATTGATCAAAACAATACAAGGTAGAGTAAAAGCATAACAATAATGAGAAATGAGAGACGAATATTATCATATTGTACAAACTACAAACCATGATCACACCAATATCACACATATACTAATAAAATTGAAGCACAAATTCATTAGTAGTATCGCAGTGGAGACTAATGCAACAATGAGCATACTTACGTTGAATATACAATAACTCCACCAGGGCGAACCAACTGTACAGCCTGGTCAAACATCTTCTTCTGATATCTTGCATGGTGTCTTAGAGAATCTACCGTTTCCTGATACCAACAGAACACTTTCAAATCCTTCAGCTCATGCTATAAAAAATTTCAAGTACATATAGAATGACATAATAAATTTCTATTGTATATTAAGTAATAACTAAAAAGCAATCCAGGCAGGCCTCAAAAGACATTTCCCAAAAGGAACAAGTAAATGTAAAAACAAGCTTCAATCAGATTATCTTTACCACTGCGGTAAATAGTCTAGGTCTCAAACCAAGAGCAGAACAGGGAGCATCAAGAAGGACCCGATCAAAACTATTTGGCAAGAAACCTTTGCATTTTTCAGCTCTTCCACCGGTAGCTTGATTTCTTCCTGGCCCATTCTTCATTCTTCGTAAATTCTTCCTAATCTCAGCTTTGCTAACATAAGTTCTCTCATTTGCATTTTCCTTGCTAACTAAAATAGTGAATTAACTATAAATTAATTCCTAACAACACAAAAATAAGCATTCTTCACGTCCGTGACAAAAACAAAAGGAACTGTGTGACAAAGGTAACAAGTATTTATGATAAATGTACATGTATAAATAAAGAAAACTCATCAAACCAAATTTTGTGCAGTGCTAAGCATGTGATGGAGGGTTTACCTACCAATCCCTTCGGAAACATTATCACCATTCAACTCGGATGCAGTAATGGGTAACACTTCATCCACATTCAAATTCAAAGAGATGGAACCATCAATGATCACACTACTATTATCCTTGCTCTCTGGCGATGTAGTCATAGCATTTGCTTCATTTCTTTGACAGGCTTTAAGTGCGTCTAGTTTGTAAGTGGTTATGCACTTCAAGCCTAACTCTGTTGCCAGGTTCTGAATATCCACTACCTATACAATGTGAACCTTCCTGTTCAGTATAATTCATTTCTATCAAACTAATTATTTTAGCTAGATTCAAACAATAAAGGCCAACTATGACACAAAGTATGATTTCTACAGCCATGCAAAGAACGATCTAAAAAGAAATTCAAGCAGAACAGTTATTGGGTACCGAAACTCAATAAAAAATCGAACTAATGAAATTTAATGGTGGAACATTTATGACAGTGCTCTTTCTGGTGACTTTCTTGGCAAGGGACCACTAATTACAATTTACAGTTGGTAAATTGGAGTGTATTTCAAAATCAAATTTCTAGTTAGAAGCACCTTATTGTGAGATCTAAATTTCTAGTTAGAAGCACCTTATTGTGAGATCTATCGGTTGCTACCACCTCTCCTTGGTCTTTCATTAGAATGGCAATTGCAGTCGTTTTCCCTCCTGGAGCGGCACACATGTCCAAAATCCGCTCTCCTTTTTGAGGATCTAACACAAAATATATGAGATAAATAATCAAATGTCTAGCAGAAAGGATCCAATGGAATACCATAGAGCAAAAAAACTTGTGAAGAGACAATACAGGTATATTACATTAGAGACCAACAATATTTAGTAGGTACCTAGGGCATGAGCAGCGACAATGCTTGGTAAGTTTTGAAGAAATATTTCCCCCTCTAATACATCTGACAAAAAAAACACATATACTATTTAATATTTTATACTATATGATGAGAACATTAATAAACCAAAAGTAACTATCGGGTCATGACAAACATAGGAAGGGTGGTAAATATGTTACAACAAGGTCATAATGCAAATGCTTCATATTCCAAGGTCATTACAATGAAAAGTTATATCTTATGCAAACAACAAGGGAGAAGAAAAACAAGAAAGTTAAACCAGAAATTAAATCCCCTAAGACTAGTATAAACAAACAGTTTCTAATATTTATAATATCTTGCTTTAGTATGACTTCTACATTGCCATACTTTCATTTATACACTGAACCTAAAAATCTCCACTTGTACACCATTCTAGTTTTATCGAGTGGCTAATCCAAGTAACCTTATTCGTAAACATAGCTGATCACCAGATCAGCAGTACTTTTTCATTTTTTTTCCTATTCCAAATTCCAAGACTCGTCTGCCCATCAGGGGCCACAAATTTCATTTTTTTGAGGTCTGAACTCAAAAATAAATTCTTTTGGCGTTAATTCTGACTCATTCTGAGATGAGAGACCCCTCGCATCGAAATCCATATGCATTTTGTGAGAGGTCTTACTTCAGTCCTGACGCACAAGCAAGAGTCATCAAAAACAAAATATGTGACAATATTCATTACATTAACAAGAAATTTTTGACAAATATGATCTAGAAAAGTGTGAAATTAGTATCTCTCCAGCATACTACTGGTTTTTTATAGCTAGATGAAGAAAATCAAATTGTGAGATCTACATAAGCTCTTTGTTGGGGAAGTAAAGCTTTAAGCTTCAGTCCGAACCACAAGGACCCAATTCATTGCACATTTCAGCTCAAAAAGGTTATGAGTATCAAGCATCAATACAAACCTTGACTAAGTGATATAACAGGCAACATAAAAACCAGGGAATTCTGCACGAATTAGTGTGCCATAAGAATGCAAATCAGTAACATCTTTCATCGGGATAAAAAGAGCTCAACAAGAAACAGAATATCATTCTCAGTATTATTTTTATCTACACATAGGAGCATTAAAACAATCATACCATAAAAGGATGGCAGTTTAAATACTCTATTACTCATGTCCACAGCAATTCCTTTAGAAGCACGAAAGATCCCAGCTCTTGACATCATTGCTGTTCCTTGGCCAATGTACAGGCATTTCCGTTCAAAATAATAAGGATCTAAAATGGAAGAGAAAATGTCAAACTCTGGTATCTAAGAAATTTCAGAGGGTCATATTAGCTATCAAATGCAAAAATAACAATTAATAATTGTAAATAAATAAATAAAGGTTGAACTTAATGTTAACTTCATATGGCAGAAGATAATCATAGAGATGCTTCTGAGAAATAAGCACACTTGACTTAAAGTTCTAAACTTGCCTAAAGGCCTACAGTGCTCGAGAAATACATGTAATTCTTGCCTGTCTCCAACCCATGTACTACAGTCCCACGTGTTATACCAAGACCCCAGCCACCATCAAAACCAGGCTGCTCAATGGCAACTGAAACTGCGACTGTATCCCCTTTCTCAACATGAGCACTACAAGCCATAATACCAGGAACATATACCTACAGGAAGACCACAATAAGAACAAATAACAAAAATTTCATACATCATATAATCCTATCATAGGAGATAAGTATTTTAGTGAAGAAAAAAAATGACCTACGTATGCTTGCTTGTAAGTTTCAAATTCTTATTTTATTTCAATGTTAAAGTAAACTCTGGCATTGAAATTTATGGAAGCCTTCCACCCAGACATTTAGGAATGCGAGTATAAATTAATATCTAAAAGAAAATGATGAAGTAGCCCATATTAAACAGGCAGTAGTTCATCCACAAGTACTAAAACACTATTGCAGTTTGGGTGACCCCAAAAGCAGTGAAAACAGGCATACAATCTATTAAAATCAATATTGATCGTTGAACCCAGGAAGGAATCACACTGACAGTAGTGCATCTTTTACAAAGACACTGTAAATACACAGAACAAGGAAGGAAATATAACATGAACGCTTAAACAGAGACACCATGAGTATTTTAACTATAAAAAAATGCTAACCTGAGCACCTCGAAGAACTGCCTCAGCACATTTTCGACTCACAATTACTTCCTTGGGAGGTTGCTTGTGTGTGTAGCCATAATCAATAGTATGCGGCCCAGAACCTTTCACAAACACAACATATTCTAACCCTGGTATTTGACACTTACGAATAGGAAAACTGGGTAATCTTCCTTTCTCGGAATTTAGATCCTCGAATGGTCCCAAGGACAGCTTACTGCATCCTTCCAAATTGCTTTCTTTCTTCTGGTCTGTATTATTATTGGCAAGTTCATCACTTTTGCTTGAATTAATACCCTTGATTGCATTCACATCCCCTGTTTCTTGTATAATGGCGAGTAGCTTTTCAATAACAGAATCACTAGTTGATTTGAGCACATTCACTCGTATACAAGAGTAGCAAGATGGAAACCTAACCAAACAGACATGTAAGCATAAAATCAAATTAATGCCCATGAAAAAACAAAAGTAAGCTGCCTTTAGAAATGAGTCATATTTTCAGGAAGAAGAAAAAAAAGCCTAGGCTAACACAAATGTCAAGCTTTTCATATCCTGCTCAGTCAGCTCAAACATGCATTCTCAGTATATGAGCATGCCACTTACATGAAAAGCAAAGCAAGGAACAACCAAAATAATTTCATTTCCTTCTACACCCCACTTGATTGATCCCGAACTCACTAAGACTATGATCTCCTTATCAAATACTTGAAGGTACTCAATTAATAAATTTGAAACTATATCTCTATAAGCATAGGATAATGGTAATATATAACCAGAAAAAGTAAACACATAGGAGTAGATTTTAGGCCAAGTTACTTCATTACTTCCCCTAATGCTGAAGCATGAAATCCGCACAGATAACAAATTTCAATATCATTTAATTTTCCTACATTTTCTTGCCAACCAATCAGAGCATGTAAATTTCAAACTTTGTCAAATCAAAAGTTGAGAAATTTATAACAATTAACAGAGTGCTCAGGAATGAATGAAGTACGTTAGGGATTTGGAAATTCGAGAGAAATGTTGGGCTCCGTATGCTTTGACGAAGTACTCCTCCACTTCAGGATTCCACTTTAGAACTGGATCGAAGCAGTAACGCTCTGAAGCATCCATCTACACGAAACAGCAAGTGTTCATATACAAGATACAGTTCCGCATATACGTACATGTATACATATGGAGGGAGAGTGGGTATAGTACCTGAGAAGTAGGGTTTATGGAGAGAGACGAAGCTTCTGTGGATTGCTTTCGGAAAATCCCTCGCTTTCCTCATTCAAAGAAGACGTAGCATTTCTGTTACTCTGTTAGATCGTTGCTGTTCTAGGTTTTCTTGAAATGGACACCACCAAGCCCAGTCCAGCCCAACCAACTTAACTGGGCTTAACTTTGAAAAATGAATAATGAATAAAGAATTAAGGGGTAATTACAGTTTCCTACCCTATGATAGACTTTCTTTTCAGTTTCATACCCTATGTTTTTTTTGGCATGTATTTCCTACCTTATGGTTTCCAAACTTCGTTCTGTTACTAACCCCGTTAAAATGATGTCAAAATGACGTTTTTCCCCTCACCTCATCTTCAACCTCTCTCTCTCTCTCTCTGTTCCATCGACGGCGAGAAGGATCACGAGCATTGCGTGACCGCGAGCATGAGGACGGCGAGATCTATAACTCAAGCTATTTATCTCTC
>JAYMTH010003134.1:0-11344 GCA_036897465.1 Pelargonium australe | reverse complement strand
TGTTCTCTTTTTTCTTTCGTTGCTCTTTTTTTTTTTTTTTTTTTTTTTTGTTTTCTCACGATACAGTAATTGAGTGATCCGTGATAATACTCTACACTTCAGCTCAATATCTTCAAAATTCTGGGTAATTTCAAGAATCTGATGGGTTTTTCGATTTCGTTCGATTTAGGGTTTCTTTGTATAAAAAAATCATTTTTTTAGTGAACATTGTGTGGATCCTCACTATTTTTATATTGTTACTTGGTATGGTTCAGTTCAGTTACAGTAGCAATGAACGAACACAAATTTCAGAATCTATATTGGAATAAAATTATGGGTACGGTTTGGTTTCTGCTTTTGGGGTTTTTGGTTTTCAGGATCCGTTACAATTGCAATGATCTGTTGCAAAATCATGCAATTTGTATGTTGTTTTGTTTGCTTGGAAACGAGTTTGGACTGGTGCACTTTGATTTCTGCTTTTTAGGCTTTTTGTTGTTCGATATGATCCTATTTTCAAGTTGTTTGTTTGACTTTGGAAGATTCTTCAGTGTTTAACATTATGGGGTGTGTATTGAACATTAAAATTGCTTGCTTGTATACCATGAATGAGAGCTTATGTTACTACTGCTGCCTGCTGTGTGTACACATACCTTTGAGATGCAATTGGGAATTTATAGGTATCTCTTACACATTCTAATTTGTTAGGTCAGAGTTATTTTAGAAAGGCTGGATGTTAAATGACCCCTTTCAGTTTCATTTCACGTTATAGCATGTAATTTGACCCAACTTATTGTTGTCTTGTGATGCTTTTAGTTCTCTTTGGCCATGCCTGTACTTGATTTTGGAAGTTGGTTTTTCTCTTTTCCTTCATAAGAATTATGTGTAAAACTCAGATGGATTACTCTTAATAACTTTTTTTGGTTTGGTGAGAATGCCTGCATACTATTTTCTCTGTTAGTTGGGCAAACTTGCTTCTAGTATATTGGTAACTGTTCATGTGCATTTTTCCTCCAGAGGATTTTTTTTTTTTTTCAATATATATTGGTTTTGAATTACGATTGTAGATGGCAATGCCAGAAGCAAGTCCTGCTCCCAGCGCTAAAGTTGTGGGCAATGCCTTCGTGGAGCAGTATTACCATATTCTTCATCAATCCCCAGAATTGGTGCATAGATTTTACCATGATTCAAGTTTGCTTAGCCGACCAGATGCCCACGGTGTTATGACAACAGTAACAACCATGCAAGTAAGTCCATTACAAGCATAAATTGCTGAGTGGTTACATCTTCATGCCTTACGGGAGATTAGAGTAATAACATATAGACAATCACTCATGTTAAGGAAATCTTATTTTGATTGATTCGTCATTTGCATCATGACTCCTCACTTCACTCTACTTTATGTGAATCCCGCGTAATTTAGGAGATGATCATTCATTTAGTATACCTCTACTAGGCATCCTTACCGGAATGGTTATTAAAAGCAAATGATCGGCATGCTTATTGAAAAGTGTAGAGGTGTCCAGTACATATCATATTTAGTTGGCAGCTGATTTGGCATGCTAAGGAGATTCTAGACAACAACACTGTTTTCACAAATGAAGATATTTTTGTTCAGTCCTGCTATACCTTAACCTTTATCATTTAGTTCTCTCTTCTTATATGTCTCCTTATTTTGTTCATTTCTATTTCCTGTGTTGACATGCTGAAAATCATTGGAGCACTTTTGGGCTGTGTTTGATGCAGTATTGTCTTCACTTGTGTTTTCCTTGTTTATTTATTTATTGAACTCGGTTTCTGATGGTTTTTAATCATGGATGATATGATCTAATACCAATTTAGATTGAGTGAGGCAATTTTAGGGAAGTTTCATGTGTATTATACCTAGCTCCTCTCTATATAATAACAGGTTAACCATAAAAGTACTAATTCAATCTTGTAAGACCCGACTCATTATCTGTCTTTTTTAGCTGTTGATGGAGGAGTCTAACACTTGTTGGATTGGTTTAATTGTTTTGATATTATCTTATGTAATCTATTATAGACAAAGCTGATAAATTGATAGTATCATATTGTGTAGTTCAATTACTCTTACAATAACATTTGCATTTCTGCATTGCGTAACAGGCAATTAATGACAAAATTCTGTCATTGAATTATGAAGACTACACGGCAGAGATAAGAACTGCAGATGCTCAGGATTCTCATGAGAAAGGGGTGATTGTTCTTATAACTGGATGTTTAACTGGGAAGGACAACGTGAGGAAGAAGTTCACACAAACTTTCTTTCTAGCTCCACAAGACAAAGGGTATTTTGTCTTAAATGATGTTTTTAGGTTTGTTGAGGAGGAGGATGAATCATCACAGATAAATTCTGTTTCCTTGAACGATGTCAGTGAAAATGCTTCCGTACCAGCCCTGACTCCAGAACCAGGTTACTATGATTGTTTTTCTCTTGATGTATCATAGTGAGGTTAACTTAAGGCTTGAATTTTGGATTCACTATTGTAATTTATCTTTGTTTTCAGAGCCCATTCCTGTAGTGGCTCCTACAACCTCCATTGAGGAGGAAGGATCAATCGATGGTGCCGAAGTTTGTGACCCTTCGGATAATGAAGGATCAGCGATTGAAGAAGAGGTTGTTGAACCCCCCACTCAGTCTAGTCAGAATGAAGAGCTTAAGGGCGACAATTCAGCTCCAGCAGCCCAGGAGGATACTCCTAAGAAATCATATGCTTCAATTGTAAGTTCATGTTCGTGGTTTTCTATTTTGCAAGTTTTGAACCTTTTGGTATCTCTCTCTCTCTCTCTCTCTCTCCAGTTAACTTGTTGAGCTTCATACAGGTGAAGGTAATGAAAAGTACCCCTGGTCCAGTGTATGTTCCTACTGGTACTGTAAGGGCACCTGCAAACACTGATCAACAGTCACATGGTTCTGTGAAGCCTGCCTCTGCACCTGAGGTTGCTGCTCCAACCAGTGATAATGCTCCAGAAAGTAGTAGTGTTACTGATGAAGGTATATTTTGCATTACATTGCTAATTGACTCTCAACTATTGCCTGTGTGCGAGACTTTGAAACTAGTATGCACTCTCCTTTTTCAGTTGAATCTGATGTACAAACCCAACAGTGTTAGTTTAGATCTATCAAATTATTAATATAGTTATTGTTATCATCATCTTTGTATAATGATGTCATGATGCTATTTCTTTCTATTTCTACTTTCAAGATCTACAATGTCTTTCATTTGAACCACTTACATTACAGCTGAAGGTCACTCCATATATATACGGAACTTGCCTTACAATGCAACAGTTGCTCAGCTTGAAGAGGTGTTCAAAACATTTGGGCCAATTAAGCGTGGCGGCATCCAAGTGAGAAGTAATAAGGTCTGATTTAGATACCATTTTGTTAATTTTTCAGCTGCGCATTTCTCCTAATAATGCTTATGGGTATTTTTTTTGCTGTCCTGCAGCAGGGATTCACTTTTGGCTTTGTTGAATTTGAAGCAGTGAGTTCCATGCAAAGTGCGCTTGAGGTATGCAGCCTTCGTACCTTTTATTTATTTATTTGTGTTTACTATAATTGACTGCCCTTTTGGTCCTTGCTCTTTAACGACATATCTTGATGAACACCAAAACTGTTTCATTACAAATAAATGTGTTTGTGTCATAACTTGTTTCTAGGTGTACAGTTTTTGTTTTGTGTAGCAACATACTCTAATAGAATTCTGTTACTTTCTTTATACCCTGTTATTTAGTTTGCTTGTGTTTAATGTGACTGCCTGCCCTGTTGGCCCTTTCTACATGCCATATCTTTGTTAACATCAATATTATTTCATAATTACCAAATTTGTTCTATGTGGCATAACCTGTGTATATGAAACATGGGTGTGGCGTATTATGGCAAATGTTAAAAAATACTGTCTGTGATACAGCCAGGAGCAGATCTAGCGAGGCTTGATGGTGTGCAATTTACTCCTCTTAGGCCTTGAAAATTTGACGAATAACCAGTAAAATTAATGAATATTATCTATTGACCCAACCACAATCTATGTGCCACCGACATGCTGATCAAAGAGCGAATCAGTGTCCAACATGTGAATTGTCCAATTCGCTCCTGACACATTATCAACACGTCCATGACACATGAATCAGATAAAATATTATGTGTTTATATATATATAGGGACACTCTGGGCACGCAAATTTCCCTAGTTTCGAATAATTTTTTTCTTTTGTTTAAATAATTACAAACCCTGATGCAGCCAGCTCCCATTCGGCTTGATTTTGTACCAGCAGCCTCCCCTTCCTGCTAAGGCAAATCATTTCCAGCCACAAATTTCTTACATCCCTTCTTTCCAGCTACTGCTGCTGCATTTTTTTGTGTTTTTTTTTTTTTTTCCTTTCTTTAAGCAGTCTTCTTGTCTGTTTTTCCCATCTGCAACTCCACTCTTCACTTTAGATTTTAGATAAATAGTAAAAGGATTAGTTTATTTTTATTTAAAATCTTGAGAAGTACCAAGATGACCCTAAATATTCAAGTAATGAATAGTGTTAGTTTCAGTCCATAAATTTCTAAAGTTTTGATAAACTAGACATAATTTGAACTCAAGCAAATAGTGGAACCTATTCTTGTTTTGTTCCATCCAAATAACATAGTAACTTATGACTAAACAAGAGTACATGTTTTCAAAGCTTAAATACCAATGAAAAAGTGTTTCATTTCTTATTATGGGGTAGTATTAAAATAATTTTCTGTGCAAAACTTAGATCCTCCGATGCACGGACACGTTAATAACTAATATGTGCAAAACGCCCGTGTCTGATACGTCGTTGATACGTATACACTTGGATACACTTATAATACATATCTGATACATAACTTTACTACTGAGGTAGGAAAAGTAAAATAAAATAAATGGGAACGCTGGGACATGCGAATATACTTTTGAAATTCTATCCAATTATTCAAGCTTCTTTAAGGCTAATTCGTTCTCAATTGCAATATCTCCAACTTCATCTATTTCTCTTCATGCAATCCCAGCCGCCAATGTCCAATTGTCATATGCTATTAATTTCTTTTTTGTCTATATAAATGTCGATATGGTGAGGGTGCGTGCGCTCGTTTATATCTTTCAATCAATGTATGAAAAACTGATATAGGTGTGTCCCCTTAATTATGACAATGAGTTCACTACTTGACTTTGCATATCTATTTTGAGTCTTTTTGGAAACAAATTGTCCGTGCTCTAAACCATTAGAAAACTTTTTGCTTAAATGTGGACAGTTTTTGTTATAATTTTTAATTTATGATGCTCATATTTATTTATATAATTTTTTATGGATGAGTTTTATATAAAAAATATGTTTTACAAAATGTATTGTTATCATAATATTTATGAAAGTTGCGTGCTGTGTTCATATTGTGTGGTATACCGTATTTTGTTTTCATATCCGTGCAACATAAAATAGATATATAATAAGAAAGCCATATGAAGAATACCGATGACATTTTGAAGAGTTAATAATATTTAAATTAATATTTGGGATACACTTAATGACTTGTGCTACCACTACTAAAATGCCAACCTTATTATTAGTGTTTTACTTGTACCATTATATGTAGCCTTTTAACTTTATATTTTTACCGATGTGGGATCACTTAACACTCCCTCTCACGTGCATACCGAATAAGATGGATGGACATGAACCCTAGGTGGACTTAAGTTGAGAGGTAAGACAAATAGGCCATTAGGCTCAAACAAAATCATTGAACACTCCCCCTCACATACAAGCTGAATTAGATAGATGGGCATGGGCCCAAACCTGCACGTGGATAGGTTGACTTAGTTGAGAGGTAAGGTATACGGGCCATTAGGCCCAAACAAAATTGGATTTGATACCATATTATTTGGGCTACGAATAATGGATTGGGTTTCCACTAATAAAAGGTCAACTTTTTTAGTAGGATTTTATTTGCATCATTATATGAATACTAGACCTGCACGTGGATAGGTGAATTTAAGTCTAGAGGTAAAAGCAAATGGGCCATTAGGCTCAAATAAAATCACTTAACACTCCCCTCACATACAGTCTGAATAAGATATATGGGCATGAGCTCTGGACCTGCACGTGGATAGGTGGACTTAAGTCGAGAGGTAAGGCAAACGGCTCAGGCCATTAGACCCAAACAAAATCACTTAACACTCCCCCTCACATGCAGGCCGAATAAGATAGATTGGCATGGGCCCGAACTTGCAAGTGGATAGGTGGACTTAAGTCGAGAGGTAAGGCAAACGGGCAATGAGGCTCAAAATAAAATCACTTAACAGTTCTTGGTACAAATTTGGAAAATTACATCTTAATAAAAATAGTGAAAAATAAGTATCTGTGAATTGTTTTCTAATTGCATAATTAGCGAAAAATATTTTGAATTGCTCTGGGCTTTTGGTAATTTGGATTGACTTTCTCATGTTACAATAAAACAATTCAGTGGAAAATTTGAAGTGTATATGCTTATATACATATTTTAGAATTTTGTAAGGTGTTCATAATCATATGCTTTAAAATACTCTAACTGATGTATGCTTAAAAAAAGACCATTGGATTCTGTATCCACCACTAGATACAGCAATACTAAACAACACTCATACACTTTGTAAAATCTATGGGCATTGGGCAGCCACAACATTACCAAATACCAATGGAGGCTTTTTTCAGTGCAGTGGTTTCCATGTTTTATATTTTAGATCATGGATATGGAGTCTGGATTCCAGCCACTTTTGTAGCACACCAAAATAGCAGCTAATAAAACCGCTTAGGGATATATGAGCATGCCAGTAGTCATGCTGACTTTTAAACCTCCATCACCTCTTAAAAAGGTTTTTTGCACCAGTAAACACTCTCCTACTTCTACAATAGTTGTCTGAACTTATCAATCATCAAAGAGGGAGTTAATTTTTCTGGTTCACTTTCTCTTGTACTCATTCCTCTTCATTTTAACCCCTATTTGCTTTCATTTTCAAGCTTCCAAGCTTTTTTGTCCTCCTACTCACTGGTGCCACTGATTTTGTTGTAAATAGAGGCAAAGGAGGTTAAGAGTCATTGTAACTTTTTTAAAGGAGCCTGAACCCTTGAATGAATACACGAAATAGTAAATTTATTGTTTCTCATGGTATCCTGCTCCTGCCTCATATATCTGTTTATGTCACCTGGTATTTCTCTTGTATCAGAGTTTAGGTTGTATGGTATGACATCCATATTCCTGAATCCAGGGTGGACTCTTCTGACTTCCAGGCATATGTATGCTATATTGACATAAACAGAGCATGAATATGCAAGTGTTATCCTGACTCCTGTATCAGAATAGGATCCTATCCATATTCCTGAATCCAGGGGGAACTCTTCTAGCTTCCAGGCATATTCAAGCTTCATTGACTTTGTCCAGCTTCAGCAGTTAAATATGGATTATTGTTTCGTATTAACAATATATTTTATTAGATTATAGTTTTTAGGCTCTATATTCTATGTAAAGCTTATGGATGCAATTTATAAGCTGTATGTGAGCAGCACGTTATAGTGCTTATTGCTTAAGCAAACATTCATAGGGGCAATACTTGGGAGTTTGTGAGGTCTATTTTGTGTGAATCAAAACAAGGTTATATATGGCTACCTGTTTGACTGGAATCCTTTCTCATAGCGACAATTAGTTCGTGGATCTATAACTTGATGTCGTGGATGCCATCCAACAATTAGTTTGCAGGCAATTTAGGTATTTTCTTTATTTGCTCAGCTAGTTGTAGGAATTTCCAGTGGGAAGTCATTTGTGTTTAGAGTATTACAATCTTGCAATTTGAAGTTTGATTTGATGAGTTTCTTATAATTTCTGCGACCTGAATCAGCTGGTTACTATATGTCCATTTTGATGGACGCAGGCTAGTGCTTTATTTGTAAGGAAATTGAATGAGAAAAACGTTGCTGACTTTTAAGGAAGCTTTTGTTGGTCAGCTAACAAACCATTCTGTCATCATCTTAATGCTGCATACAGTGGCTGGTACATCAAGGAGAATTAACTTAATGACTTCATATATTAGTTAACCCCTTCAGTCGCACATATTAGTATGCTAAGAATTGACAGACATACAGTGCATGCTGGAAGAACTTTGATGATATACATTTGTGAAAAGCTTGAAAACAATTGAATAGTAAGATGGAACATGCATGGAAGCAATCAAAACCTAATCCCAATTCAATCCTCAACAATTGGACTAGGTCAGTTTGGCTATAATGGAGCTCTCTTGCCAACATACCTCAAGAAAGGCAAGAATTGCATTATTGAATGTAACCTATTGAATATTTTTATGCTTTCCATAAACATCATGTCTGAGCAAGTGCAGGAAATTTTATTTTACATACTAGACTAGGAAATAAATAAGTGAGAAAATGTGAAGTTAGATGCTATAGTTGGAGGTTTATAAAAAAAATGTACTGGGAACATCTGTAGAATATGTAATAGGAGCGATGTGTACTAGTTTGGTATTACTTACAAGTTCTTTTTTGTCCCCCTTTTCGTGGAAAAAGAAGAGTTGAGGTCTTCTTTGCTAGAGAAGAGAAAAGAAAAAAACTATTGCATTAAGTGTTTGCTTTTTTACTCTTATTTATCTGAAGATAAAATATCTTCAAATTTATTTTCATAAATGCTTATGTGCAGGTTTATGTCTATCCATTATATTATGACAAATATTTTGGGAATATTACAAGTCTCTTCTTCAAACGAAGAAAAATGTTGTCTTTACGTATTTTCGAACTTGCTTTTATTTATCGTTGAAATGACCCGTTTGTGGGATTTTCCTTCCTGGTGCAATGGGAATCAAAATGAGAACGCCCCATGCCTAATGTTATCCTGTATCTCCCTCTTTGTTTAAAAGATTTGCCTTAACGTTGTCGTTTTGGTAGTGCTGTTGATTTGTACCTTAAAAATAAGGTTGTGCCTTCGAGTTTTACTGACTTTTTTACTTATACTGAAGTAACTGTTTTTGTGTGTTACTTTGCATCTTGATTGAATGCTGTAGCTTGCACTTGATATTAATCCATACAGTTGATGGGTGACACCGCTTCTTCCTAATTGAGTCCATGTTCCTGCCCCCTCTGTAGTGTCATGCTTAGTAGATGAGAATGATTGCCGTTACTTTTACTAGTTTATTTTCCTTGGTTGTGTTGATATATTAAGGATGCGGTAAATTTCAGGCTTCGCCTGTCACAATTGGGGATCGTCAAGCTGTTGTTGAGGAAAAGAGAACTACAACTCGAGGTAATTTCTGTTTATTTTATCTTTCCACTTGTACTTGAAGGCAATGTGTTTTGTCGCAACACTTGAAACTGTATAACAATGAAATGCGAATGGGCTAGTTTCTGCAGTTGGCAACAGTGTTAGAGGGAAATTTTCCACCGGAAGAGGCGGGTTTCGAAACGATAGTTTCAGGGCTCGTGGAAACTTTGGTGGTGGTAGGGGTTATGGTAGGAGTGAATTCAGAAATCAGGGTGAGTATTCAGGACGATCCAGGAGTTCGAGTGGACGGAACGGAGAAGGTGGTTATCAGCGAGTCAATCAGAATGGAACCGGAGGGAGGGGTGGTCGTCAAGGTGGTGGGGTGAACCGTGGTTCTGTTCCTGCTTGAACACCAACATTACAGCAACAAGTGACGATGAACTCATGATTTTTTTGACAGTACAGACAAGGGGTAATGAAGGCACTAGAATTTCAGATTTCTTTTGTTTACAATTTCTACTTGTTGATGAGAAAAGCTATTCTTTTTCCTCCCTTGCACCCTTCTCACGGGGTTTTCATAAAAAAGAAAAGAGAAAAAAAAAAAAGAACTGGCATGACATGACATGACATGACATGGTGTTTTGGTGCGAAGAATGTGGTGGTCAGATAATTTTTTTGACGTTATAAAGTGAGGTACTAAGGCACTACAGATATTTCGCTTAATGACGTTTATCGTGGTGTATTTCGTAGCTAGAGTTTACAATTTGAATTCGTGTTGTTTTTATGCAGTCCTGAAAACTTGCTATATTTGTTCTGTTGTATTATGGAATAAATGAAGTTGACTACTTGGATTGAAAGGGTGTTTTGGTCATAAAATAACCATCATTAGTGATGGGCAATAAAAGTAGACAATTCATGGTTGATTATCTTTACATTTGAGTGCTCTGTTATGAATTAGGATCAAGAACAACCCACTTTTTTTGTTGAAAGTTTGGTAGGATTTGATAGTGTTGGCAATTCTATGTCAACAAGTAGCAAGAACATGGAACGAAATAAGCGTGTTTGTGCTTACTAATTTTATAATTGTGTTGCGTTTGTGTTGAAGCAGCCTCACGCAAATATCAAATATGTTATGTGATGTTTAATTGTTTAGGGCTGTATTGTGTCAAATATGTTTAGTGTTGTGCAAAACATGTTGTAAGGTTGTGTCGTGTTCTGTTAATCCTAGCAATTTGTTTGAACATGTCATGTTCGTGTCGTGTTTGATATTTTGAAACGATCACTATATATGTCTCGTTCTTCCCGCACAACAAGACACAAACACACAAATTGCCGACTATAGGATTAGAACAAGGGATTATGTTTGTCTTTGAGCATTTTGAATCCAAATATAAACATGTAGATTGATGTTGGCTACTTCTCTTAGCAACAAGGAAATTTTTTATATATATATATATATAAATGAATCATAGCAGATAAAGGTATTTCAAGTTCATTCAACATAGTACAAGAAGATTACATGTTGATGGATGGATAGATCAGTTTGATTTCTGCAAGTTGGATACAAAATTGGATGCGGCAAAGGCAGCAGACCCGCCAACGACGCAGCCAAGTGCCACGAGAACTTGAAGAGCGATCTCGGGAATGGAATCCTCGGGAATGAGGTAAACGCAAGATGGACCGAGCAGGAGTAGCCCGAAGCTGAGGGTGAGTAGGGCGGATGGAGTTCCGGGATCTGTGGCTGCTGAAAGGACTCCGAATTCTTCGGCTTTAGAGAGCAAACCAAGTTTCTCTATGGTTGAAAGTGAGAGGCCAGACTTTTCAGCTGCGGATAGCAACCCAGCTTTCTCAGCCTTTGTTAGGAGCTTCAATTGCTCTACTCTTGTTAGTAGCTTTATTGGTGCTCCTGCTCCTCCACTCTGCACATAAGATGAATGTTTTGATAACTGTTATTTTAACCTTTTAGTTGCGTCGGTTCTTTACATAATATTAGAGTCTTGTGACCCTAAAGGTCCTGAGTTTGGGTCACCATGGACCTGTGCATGAGCCAGCGCCGCACTTGGCGCCGCAGCGCCACGAGAGTCAACAATGGTCAACGACG